>SDVV010028262.1:0-11983 GCA_016164225.1 Gammarus roeselii | reverse complement strand
GCATGTATGTAATTGTATATGTATGTAATATTTATATGTATATGTAGGTAGGTGTAGGTGTTTCATGTGTATATGTGTGTGTGTATGTGTGTATGTGTAGGTTTTTTATCGCATTCTCAATGCTAGGCATTTTGTATTGCAATTCATTGCATGACATATTGCATATCCGCAATTTCATTGCTAGTCCTCTGAGTGTGTAGGGATACTAATAACTTATTCATTAGATGATTTATTGATAATAAATCTAATTGTTACATGATAATTTACATTGTCTTAGGGGGTTAAGCCCCACATATTCTTCTTGCACGAATGTAGATTTCTTCCGGACATTACTTGTAATTGCGAACGACTTGATCCGAACAGTGTTGATCAAGTTACACGTGTCATATTTTGTATCGATTTCAAATTATTTTTGCGAAATTGTCATTCATCTCATTTGTTTGATATGTTGTCATATTATGACTGAATGTCACATCACACATAATTTGTTTATATATGTATGACCTTATTTGCAAACCGATTAAACATAAAATGATCAGCAATGAAATAACTGGAGTTATGATTTATATCTTTAAACGATGCTCAAAAAATTGTGGCATCTCTAAGCTGGCTCAAGTTAGTGTTTTATTTAGAACTCAGCTATATACATTTATACACAGATTCGGTAGAAAACTATTTAGGCATACATCGATACACATCGTAAGCATGTCACCAAGACTCCTAACTCCGTCCAACCCCCCCTGCGTGTAGGGACCTCGAAATAGCTCGGCGTGCAGGGACGTCAGAACAGCCTTGTTCCAACTCGTTAGACCGCGGTCTTGGGTGAGAAAGCAATCTCTGACACAGGAGCTGTTCCGCCCATCCCACCAGCCAATGAGAGAGCGGTCCTCAGACGATGGCCCGCCTCCCGCCCATCCCACCAGCCAAGGAGAGATCAACCTCGGACGCTGGTTACCTTTTCGAGTCACTAGTTCGAAATAAATTAGTCTTGATGTTTTTATATAATGGTAGTTACATAGCTATATTCATTCAAGCGGTACTTACAATGGCATGGTACCATTTCACTTATATATTTGATAATGAATGAAAGAACATGTCTGTCACACTGTTACTGTAACGCATTATTTTCAAGGTTCGCAGCTACAATGGCTTTTCAATCTTAGAGACTCACAAGATCTTCAAGTTGGCTACAAGAGAATAGGAATAGGAATTTGCCCCATGAATTGATAAATGAATTGAAGTTGTACAATGCAAGACAAACAAATTGGCAATGGGGAACTTAGCTAGTTATGGTGGTTTCCTCAGGAGACCAGGACTGGAAGACAATGCTCGTGGGGCACCATTGTGTGGGCTGCCCCGGCTTTGTCTTTATTCTGGCATCCAAGAAAGACTCCTGCTGCCGGGATGACTGCGATAGCTGGATCCAGGGCATGTTGTGGCGTTCTTGGTAAATGCCGTTCCTTTTTAATCTTGGTCAAATGAACTCCCATTGTAGGTGCTCCCCGGGTAGCCTGGCTGGGCCCCCGGGTCCGAAGTGTGTAGTAATCATTTTTGTTACTAGAAGTAAGGTCTCTTTTTTAAGACCTATGTTCACCCACTAAAGCCGCAGGCAACAATTTATGCCTGTAATTGAATTGAAAGTTTGTGCTCAGTCTGGTACCAACAAGTCTAGTTAAGTACTCGGCATAAATTGTTATTGAAATTGAAGAATGGTGGGACAACTCCGTTGAGCGGTAATGACTCGCCAAATTTTAGAATTAGCTGTTATGAAAATTCTTGAATGGAATTCCAATTTTGTCAATTTTAACACTGCATATGAAATATGTGTGGAATTATGATTCAGCAGGGTTCATAGGAAATATATATCTGCTGAAATTCTTTTGTAGCTGACATAAAATACAGTCAGGCTTGGCTGCCTCATGGTTTATGACATTATTCATCTAACATAATGTATATCAGTTACCAGAATATATTAAGGTAGCCTTAGACATGAAACTAAGAAATGTCCTTATTAATCTAAGATTGCGTTCAAATATTTCTATTTTGTACACCTATATTACATCATTCACAATAATCACCATGTTGGGCCACATCACTTTCAGCCTCTAGCTGTACTCTGAACTGACCAGTCCAAAAATTGGCAATGTATGGTGACTGTCACCATATTTTTATATATGTTTATAAACCTATATAGGCCCCCCTAAATGCTTAAAAAGCTGCTAATGAAATTATAACATACACTGAAGAACTTACCCAGTTTTCCAGTTTTCTGGCAGGAAATCGCAGTCCGAAAATGTTTAACGAACGAGTGTTTGGTTTTCTGTGTCTTGCAGCAAGTTTACTCAATGTTGCCGCAAGCGAGACAGTTCAAACTTATTTTGTCTTAAACTTACAATTTTGATGTGTCGGCTCCCATGATTCGGTCTATTTGAATGAGCACCATGAACAAGATAATACTTACCAGTCTATTTCAGTACCAATTGTAGGAACACTTGTCCTCTACATCCCACCAGCCATTGAGCGAGCATCCTCAGACGCTGCTCGCTCTCCGATCACGGTGCCGTGGCAGTAGCTTCTGTGTCTCGGTGTGAGGTGGACCTGCGCTTGAACATCTTCTAGAGGTGAGATATTTATTGTGATCTTTTATATATTTTTTCACGGTATCCGTGGTATGATACGTGGTATAAGATAAATATCGGTATTGTCAACGTTATTTTGGGTGTTTCCACGCTAGGCGACCTTATCTATTTCCATACGTTATAATGCCAATCATGCTCAAGAATGATGTGTTGGTGGTAGCTTCGATCAGGACGGCATACATGTTTTACCCTGTCACGGTAGACGTGGTCGAACAAGTTTCGCGTAGCAGGTTATGCTATTCTGTGATCGGTGTATTATTCACAGTGAATGTATAACGGTGCTTAAGAGTGTTATGCCAGTGTTACAAATACGTGATAGTGTGATACTTTATGAAGTATCCCAGTAGCTCCCTATCTAGGAATGTTTGAATGCGGTCATTGACATCTTTGCTTTTTGCCAATAAAACTGCGTGAAACGATATCTGAGTAAACGTTTAGGTACCGTACATTAGCGTTCATATAGGACATTTTTCGCTTACGGCACGTTCACCGACATTATATGTACACCATGCTCCACCATTAAATCAGAGGATCTATCTCCAACAAAGTACCAATTCACCGTAGCTTCAGTGTATTTGAATGGTGGCATGTTTTTTGTTGAGTAAAGGCGTGGAACTTTTATGCGTTGTGTGACGCGATTATACCCGAAATATTTTTGTCCATCTCCAACGATCATTTTTTCGCACAAGACTGTTTCTGACATTTATTTCTTGTTCGGAGATGTGTTCTTCCGATGTATTACCCGATAAATTTTTTGCTAGGAACAAACAAAGCAGTTTCAGGCCAGACTCTTTCATTTTTATCATCAAAATAGCCTACGTAGAATAAAATGTTGTATTGTTCAATGTTTTTTTTTCTAGAACCAGTGTATATAGAATACTTCTAAAAGTCCTACGTTTCATTCTCCCTGTAGCTGTATTCCTGGATAAAATGTTTTTAGTAAAACTTAAAAATGGGTTGTTTTGGTACATCTGACTGCTACCAAGCAATGAGACATGAACGAAAAGTTCTCGGGCTTCTTAAAGCCTACACTGGGTCTTACGTCATACTAAAAACAAACCGCTTGTAGGCAACAATATATGATCTATCTAGACAATGAAACCTATATGTTCAAGTATATATTTATTTATTACTTAGTTACATAGTAGCATGGTTACAACATCTTAGGAACATTTACATTGTTACAACATCTTAGGAACATCAACATCTTAGAAACATTTACAGAACAAAACCTGAAGACGTGGATGTACCCTCGTCCAGAGTGTACTCGCCAAAGACAGCTTCCCCAGGCTTACGTCTCTTCTAAGTTAAATCCATGTTTACATCGCCATCATCATCCACGACACATCGCTTCCTCTTTTTAGTGTCTGTAGTTTCAACTTCAATGGATTTTTTTGGTAATGTCAGGATCACCTTAGTCTAGAGTTGTGCATGCATCAACAAAGAAGCGTTTATTTTCAAACGTAGAGGCAATTTTTATTAGTACGTACAGTTTGAAGCTGGCATGTTGTGCGCGAATGTTGTGCATGGTCTCAACGTGGGTATGTTTTCTGGTTATGAAGGTCTCTGTATTGTTCACGTGGGATTTTTGCTTGTGTCTATTAATTAACACCCTTAGCAGCTGATAGTGTGGCGTCGGACTTAAGCAACATACTGTAACACTTTGCTAGCAGGAGTCCAATGATTTCACTCGGGTAGGAGTTGGATGTTTCACTTTTCTGTACCCCCAACTATACTTTTTTGTTTCATCTTACAAGGGATGATTTTTGGGGTAGTTGGAGAAGTCCCTGTATTCAACCAGAGGAGGCTGCTGCATTTCTGTCTCACTATCGGCCACACCTTTGAACTGGAGCAGCAACGAGTCTGTGTCCGAGTAGATGAGCAAGACGTTGTCACCGTAGCGTGGTTTCAGAGTGTCATAAAAGAAGCTGTAGACTTTTTCTATAGCTTTTTCAAGCACGTAGAACCCTACTTGGGGTGGGTGAAACATTCGTTAAGTTTTTGCTTAGGATCATGAGGACTGTTTTGGGGCCGATGGCGTAGCAGTTTTTCGGGAGCGGGTTGGCAGCGTGTTTTCGGAACTCGTTGGCTGTGCACACGACCTTTGCATCTAGACTTCTGTTGAGCAGATTGAAAAGAAGCTTGCCGTATATAATATTTAAGAGCCGTTTATATGGGGACTTTTCGAAGGAATTCGTAGACTGTTGACGCTGTTGTATTTTTTTTCATAATGAATAGCTTAAA
The DNA here is from genome assembly GCA_016164225.1 of Gammarus roeselii. Classification (NCBI taxonomy): domain Eukaryota; kingdom Metazoa; phylum Arthropoda; class Malacostraca; order Amphipoda; family Gammaridae; genus Gammarus; species Gammarus roeselii. The sequence continues at coordinate 7,100 of SDVV010028262.1, read as the reverse complement.
GACCGGTTCCTGTTTGATTCGGAAAATCCAATGAACCTTGGTGACTCCCAATCCTTGTCTGAGTAGTAGTTGCAATAGTTCCAGGGTAACGAGGTCGTCAGTTTTGGGCAGATGACTTAGCAGCCAGCTTACTATCTGCCTGTTTCCTATTTTTTAGATGTTCCGAATCTGCCAAGAGATTTTTTGTGAAGGACGACACATCGTCCGAGCTAACCTCTTTATGATGTAGCAGTAGTGGCAACTAGTCTGTTTTTTGTGAAACTTTGTCGCTGATTTTGACATCGATACAGACAATGTACGTGTAGTCGCCAGATTTGTCCGCGTTCACCAAGTCAAATGCTTGAATTTCTCCGGGTGTGAGTTCATGGATTTTACCAATGATAAGGGGCTCACTCAAGCATCCGTCATGAAGACTGTTTAAGCACCACATTGCTGCTGAAGACACGGGTAGTTCAGGGTCAAAGTCATTGCATTGGGGATTGCTTATCTTGGTGAGACCTTTCGTCAACGTCACTAATTCGCCTCTTGTATTTTTGACAATCAGGTTGAGTAGATCGATATCTTTGACAATTCCAGCTTCATCTTGCCTTCGTAGAGGGCAGCTTGCATTGTAAAGCAAATCGCTTAAAAAATTGACGGGATCCAGAGTGTAGTTGCGTGTCATGGTTTTCCTAAACTTTTTGAAGACTTCTGCAAGTAGCAGTGAGTCGATTAACAGATAAATTATCATATAGTCACGAAGGGTCTTGCAATTGGCTGCCTGCCACATTTCAATCACTTAAGCATAATCAAAGTCCGATATTCCTTTTCGGAATTTACTGTAAAAGTCTTGTTGCGATGGGATGTCTGTTTGGCCCAACACAGGATTCGATGTGATTGCTTCGTAGCAGAAATGTCTTTTTCGAGTAGCGAGTTCTAAAACCTTGTCAATGTAGCAGAGACTTGAGATGAGATTTCAGGAGCGGCATGTTATGGTCATTTCCTTCAACATTTTCGGCAAGACCATCTAAACTTGAGTTAATAAAGGAGTAGGACCCGATGAACATGCTCGTGGCATCATTCAAGGAGACGGAGACGCTGACGATTTTGGCAATACACGAATATTCGAGAGATTAGTGCCGTCCAGTCCTTTTAATATAAATCCATGCATGTCATAGGCAGATGCATTATGAGCTATACAAGGCATATACCAGAGTTTCCCAGTGATTCTGAAGTTGCAATTCAAGCACAGAGCCCCATTATAGTTTCCCGTTATCACTTCTTTATTGGGTTCAAAGACGCCATCGATGTAATGATTATGATGGTGAACTCGTCTTTTACCTTCTCCTCCAAAAGTGTCCCCGTAGCACTCCCATGTTTTGCTTTCGTAATATTTTTTTAAGTCTTGTTCTGTGAGGACGGGGTCAGGGAACAATAGTAAGGTTGACATATAATCATTGTAATCCAGCAACATTCTTGACGAGAACTGTCTCCATCTCCTCAAGCGGAACTGATGTCGAATCGACTACTCTGTGCCTTAAAATTTTTCCGTCTTTATCCACCAGAGTCTAACTGTGCATGCACAACTTGTATATGCTAACTCCATTGCATCTCTGTTTCAGGCTACAGAACAGATTCAGTCATAATAAGCAACAACGGGTGGTTTCATTGTTGCATGCATGGCTGAAAATTGGTATATCTATCCTTCTTCAGGCGTACTGATATTTTACAAAACTCCCCCTGTAAATACTGACAAGACCATAACCTTCCTTCTCTTTTGTGAGCTAATATAGTCTGATGCTTAGATTACATTCCCTTTCTATACGAGGTATGTCCTCTAAGGCAACAGGTTTGTTCGAAGCAAGTTTTAGAAATTGTAAGTATGTAGCTTTGTACGAGAGGTAAGTAAACTCTGATTGTTGCCTTTTCCTTGGGAGATATATATTTTCAGGCAAGTGGAAGTGAGCAATGAGGCTTGTGAGCACACAAGCATTGTTTTTTGTCTTGATATTGACAAAGTGGTGTTGGCTTGGTCCCACTTAGAAGAAAGAGAATGTAATCTGAAAATTGGGGGGGGGATGCTCGCGGGGCCCGGAGGAGTTAGGGACCCGGGGGTTTCGGGAACCCGGGGTACTCTGAAGACTAGGAGGATTTGGAGGAATCCACTTAGACCCTTCCGGGGCCCTTCGGGACTCCCTTAGAATCCTTAGGGACCCCTTTGAGAAACTTTGGGGCCCGTTTGAGGCCCCTCTGAACCCTGGCACCCTGGTTCCCCTGGACTCCCCCTACCCACGCTGTAAAACCCATACACAGAAAAATGTATATGTGAAATGCTTGAGTAAAAAGTGGACTATTGCAGTCCACGGATTACTGGCGCAGAGGGCAAGGGTTGCGTCGAGGCTGGTCGAGGTGCGTAAAGATCAGTCGAAGCATGGTGAGGCGAGTCGAGTTGGCCGCGCGACGAGCCGAGACTGTCCGAGGTGATTAGAGTCAAGCCGAGATGAGCTAAGACGAGGGAACCCGGGGAGCTCAGGGGACTTGTTGGGCCTTCCGGGATTCGTCGGGCTCTTTTGGGACCCGAGACACCTCTGCCGCCCCACTCCAACGCCAAAATGCTTGAGTGGAAAAAAAATTGTTAGCGCTGAGACCTACTCGGTGTCGGCTTTGAACCTACTCGGTGTTTACGTTGAGCCTACTCGGTAACTATGCGTTAAACCTACTCTGTACTCAAGTTGAACCTATTTTGTATCTGTGTTAGACAAGAAAATTTACGAGAATGCCTGAGTAGAACAGTTGACCATTGCAGTCCACGGATTACTGGCGCAGAGGGCGAGGGTCGCGTCGAGGCAGATCAAGGTGCGTAGAGATCAGTCGAAGCATGGCGAGTCGAGTCGGTCGCGCGACGAGCCGAGACTGTCCGAGGTGATTCGACACAAGCCGAGATGAGCTAAGACGAGGGGACCCGGGGAGCTCGGGGGACCCGGATGACTTGGGGGACCTTCCGGGATTTGTCTGGCTCTTTTGGAACCCGAGACACCTCTGCCACCCCAATTCAACCCCAAATTTCTCGAGTGAAAAAAAAACTTACCACAGAGACCTACGCGGTATCTGCGTTGAACCTACTCTGTGCCTACGTTGAACCTACTCTGTGCCTACGTTGAACCTACTCTGTAACTACGTTGAACCTACTCTGTAACTACGTTGAACCTACTCTGTAACTATGCGTTAAACCTACTCTGTGTTGAACTTATTCGTTGAATTGCGTTAAACCTACTGTCTCTGTGTTGAACTTATTATGTCTGTGTTGGAACTACTCTGAATATGCGTTTGACCTGATCGTGATCTGCTCTGCACCTGCTTTGCCACTCTTCAATTGCCCTGCGGGGGAGTCTACATTAACTTCGCGTTGGGACTCCGGTGGAAAAGTGAAGCAACAACTACTACTTCTCTTCTCTGAACAATTGTCATTGGTAATCGCCAAACTCGCTTGCAGCCACTCCTCAAAGGCTCTTCTATTCTGCGCCACTGCCAGCTTAGCCTCATCGTTCCACTACTCGCAGCCCTTCTTCCTTTTTGAGACAGTCAGAACATCACACACATTTTTTGCCAATCTCAACAACGCGTCTCTATATGTTTAGCATTCATTCTCAATATTACCCAGGCGGGGGAGCGTGCGATGTCTCGCGTTGAGGCTCCGGTGGAAATGAAGCACAAATTAAATCAACATTACTTAGGCCTTGCCTTCTCACACAGTCGTCTTCTTCCTTCAATGCCTGCTGAAACTCCTCCGCTTTTCGCGCCGCACGGGAGCGTCTTAACGCTCCCGTGCGAAATGATAACTGAGAACCCTCGATTTGGCACAGATTGGTCCCTAGTATGTGCTGGGACCTTAAGCCGCGCGTTTGCTTTGACTAAATATGTGTGGTCGTGTAACGTTAACTGTAGAATCACTATAGCCAGCTAGTAGGCCAGGAAGAGTGAGCCCTTAGGCCCCTGGCGCGAACCAGGGGGCCGATGGGAAGTCGAAAGAAACTCCATTTGGGAGGGACCAGCATCCCCTCCAGAGCACCGAAGACCAAGATTCTAATGGTCAAGAACATCAGCCTCACCAAGATGACCAGCAGCACCTCGGTGGACAACGACCAGAGGGACGGCCGCATCGACGAGTTGACCAAGAACGTCCAGGAAATACTGAATCTGCTGAGCCAAGCGACCGGCCTCTCTGAGCGAGAAGCGGAAGTTTTCGCCGCAGAACCTAGCACAAATCCCGACCGTCTAACAGACTCGAGGGTCACGTCAAGACCATTTTCCTCCATATCCACGAACTAGTAAAAAACAAACCAACTTAAGAACCCGCAACTTACACAAGTACCTCCACCTCTACATCTGACGATAATTTCGACAACTCCACTCCCCACCAATATCCCAACCGAGCTTCAAGGGCTGCAAGGAGGAAGCAATACACGTCATTCAATGAACACAACTTGTTCAAAAATAGTCCTACCTTCCCAGAACAAATACCCGGTCTGTCGACGCCAACGACAGACCGGGTATTTGTCCATACACTCTGCGATAAGAGCTGGGCTCTTTCACTGGCCGCCCAGTCGTGAGCATCGCCACCAGCGGCGACGAAAGCTTTGCCATCAGAGTAGACACAAAACTTCTAAGTGACACGATTCTCTCCAAAAACAGACTCTGTGGAAAGCCATGCAAAATAGAACCACACCCGACTTTCTCTAAAAGTTCAGGTTTCATCTACGTTGAGGACATACCGAAGGAGGAAATCGAGGACTACATAACTGGACTCGTTCAATACAAGGACTGCGTTGTCGAAGCAAAGGCTGCACCGAAGATCACACAAAGAAGAGACTACCATAGCCCTAATACTAAAATTCAACTGCCCTAATCTACCAAAATATGTGGACATTCCCTACTTCGCGCCCTACGGGGGAGCCTATTATGACTCACGTTGAGGCTCTGGTGGAAATGAGACCGAAATCAAATCTCCTTCTGCGCCACCAAAACCAAGATTACACCATTTGAGAGACGTCCGGTGCGATGTTATAAATGCCAGAAATACGGACACGCGAGAGGAAACTGTAACTGTAAGCAAAAATGCTCATACTGCTCCCAAGACGACCACGGCAAACGGGAAGACCCCCAGTCATGCCAATCCGAAGAACAGCACTTTTTTTATTGCAAAATAGACGCAAACCTCTCCGGGCACAGAGAATTCCCAAAGGAGGAGAGGGAGAACGCGATCCTCCAATACCAGATAGATCACTGGGTCGGGCGACGAGAGGCTGTAGTCTCGATGCGCTCTTCCCAAAATGACTCCTACCCGGGAGACGCGCCTTACGGGGGAGCCTAGTATGACTCACGTTGAGGCTCTGGTGGAAATGAGGCCCAAATCAAATTAAACCTACCCGGGAGAGGAGATCAGTACCATTTCCCCACCCAATTTCTCATAACGTTCAACGAAAGTGGTGCAAACAAAGTTTCCTTTTTAGTCAACCCATTTATTATGATGAAGTCACTCGATGAACAACTAGGAGGAAAACCGAGAGAAATACAACGACAGGGAAATAAATATCTGGCCTACGTCACAAAACGTGAGCAAAGTAACGCTATACAAAAGATTACCCACATGAATAAAATCAAAGTTACGGTTGAAACGCATCCGTCCTTCAACGATACCACACTGATTACATACACCTCCCGTTTTGTTTAGTATGATTTGTATGTCCTAGGCCTACTCTGTACCCGGGTTAGATTTACCCTGTTAGTAAGTTGAATTTAATTTGTATAAGTCGAATTATCTTTGTAGTTTCGTCATACTTACTTTGAGGCCTACTCTGTACCCGCGTTAGAGTTACTGTGTTAAAACGTTATATATAATTTACATCTATCAAATTTACTTTGTCTAAGTGTAACCTACTCATAATCTACGCTGCACCTGCTCCGCACTCTTCGACCGCCCTACGGGGTAGTCTGCATTTACTTCGCGTTGGGACTCCGGTGGAACATGAAGAACAATTACTACTACACCTCCCGTTACACGCCTACAACAGACCTCAGTGATTTCGCTGATTGTCTAGCTTAAGACTACTGAGTTACCAAAGTTCGTCAAGCAGCATGGATAAAATCACGTAACGCAAATTCTACTGCTTACCAAATTACCTTCCCGGGACACGACGCACCAGAATTCATAGTAATTCCGGGTGAACAAGGAAGAACTAAAACCTACCCAGTTGCGGAATTTGTGTCTTAACGCTCCCGTGCCACATAATTACTGATCTTTTCAGAAAAAAAACTATAGTACAGGCTGGTCCCTAGTTTGTGCTGGGACCTTAAACCGCACGTTTGCTTGCATTATCTATATTAATCTAAATTGAAGTAAACTCGGTAAAGCCGGTCAAGAGGCCTCTAAAGTCAACTCCCTGGCCCCAGGCGCGAACCAGGGGCCGATGGGGAGTCGGAAGAAACTCCATTCGGGAGGGACCAGCATCCCCTTCAGAACACCGGAGACCAAGACTACATCTGCCAAGAGCATCAGCCTCGCCAAGATGACCAGCACCACCTCGGAGGACGACGACCGGAGAGACGGCCGCATCGACGAGTTGACCAAGAACGTCCAGGAATTACTAAACCTGCTGAGACAAGCGACCGGCCTCTCAGAACAGAAAGCAGAAGTCCTCGCCGCAGAACCAAGCACAATTGACGATCGTCTAACGTGACTAGAGGGTCATGTCAAGACTATTTTCCTCCATATCCACGAACTAATAAAAAACAAACCAACTAAAGAACCCGTAACTTATACAAGTACTTCCACCTCTACATCTGACTACAACTTCGACAACTCTTCACCTCGCCAGAATCCCAACAGAGCTCCAAGGAATGCAAGAAGGAGGCAATACATTATTAAATCATTAAATTCCATCGTCTAGCAATGGGTTTTCAATACTTAGGTATAATACATCAAACTTAGTTTTTATATGCACTATTTGAATTAGCGAAACGAGAGATAAAGTGAATTCGTGACAGCGCATCTGTCGGCGGCCGGTTTGTAGCTACATCATGTTTCAGAACATGATTCCCAATATATGTTATTGGAAATCTTG
>SDVV010028261.1:0-11983 GCA_016164225.1 Gammarus roeselii | reverse complement strand
GTAAAGTAATGAGATGCTCGAGGATTGTTGATGCGAGCAAAATTAGTGTCACCCTAAATGGAGAGCTCTTGGAGGAAATTCAGTGTTTTAAGTATCTGGGCTCCCATGTGGAGAAAACTGAACTAGGGGAAACTGAAGTGAAGGCGCGAGTGAAGGAGGGATGTGAAGTGTTGGGTGCACCAAAGAGTGTAATGAGCTGTAGGACGTTGGGGATGGAAGCAAAGAGAGGGCTGTGTGAGGGTGTTGTTGTCCCAACTGTACTCTACGGAGCTGAGGCTTGGGGGGTGAGAGCAGAGGAGAGAAGAAGGTTGAATATTTTCGAGATGAAGTGTTTGAGGAGCATGGCTGGAGTAACGCTGAGAGACCGGATCACCAACGACGTGGTTCGAAGCAGAACAGGGATGGTGAAGAAGTTGGAGAACAGAGTGGATTTGCGTGTACTGAGATGGTTCGGGCACATGGAGAAGAGGATGGATGAAGGGAGATTGGTGAAACGGGTGATGAATGCGGAGGCGAGTGGTGGCCTAGAGGTAGACCGAAGTTTGGGTGGATGGATGGTCTGAAGCAGGCGTTGGGAAGGAGAGACATGAATGTGGAGGTGGTGAGAGAGCGTGCAATGGACAGGCGTGAGTGGAGAATGATTGTGAATGGTTGACTTTGACGCTGCTCTGATGTGCTTTCCCGCCCTTGGCATCCCGCTGTCGGGATGGTCGTGGGGGGGGGAGCCATCATGACGCGGAGGGGGTTAACCAGTGAAAACTGTCGGGCCCTGCTGCTTTTGATTGATTTGGGCCTCATTTCCACCAGAGCCTCAACGTGAGTCATAATAGGCTCCCCCGTAGGGCGCGGCCCTGCTGCTGACGACGGATCCTCGGACTGCGCTCGTGACCCAGAGTGTATGTTGAGGGGATACCAGCCGGACCCTTCAGCACAAAAGGGCTAAGTGTATGAACGTATGAGGGTGTGAGGTGCGCCTTGCCGTCGGCCACCCCCCTTTCTGGGGGATGCGGCCTAGTGTCTGTATCTGTATTTTAATTAAATACAGTACTGTGGTTAAAGCTTCTAGATCGATAATATCAATTAAATTTTCGATGAGTTCAAATATCGAGCTGAAAATTATCACTAAAAATTTCTCTCAATTTTAAATCATAAACGAATTTTCTTTCGCTACTTTACAGATACAGCTACAGACACTAGGCCGCATCCCCCAGAATGGGGGGTGGCCGACGGCAAGGCGCACCTCACACCCTCATTCGCTCACACTCGCACAACTTAGCCCTACTGAGGCTACTTTACACTTGAAAGTAATCTTTACACTTGAAACTACTGAGGCTACTTTACACTTGAAAGTAATCACATTTGTAGAAGGACAGATGTACAAAGACAGTTCATTAATCAAAGCACGAACAACACCCTTGCATCCACGGGGTCTGAAGCATATGATATGCACACCCTTGTCTCACAGGAGAAAAGCCCAGGACACACCCTTGCATACTATGTGTAAAGCTAAGGACATGTTCTTGCATCCCCGGTGTAAAATCCAGGACACGCTCTTGCATCTTCGGTTTGAAGAACAGGGCACACTTGTGCATCCCTGTTCGAAGCGCAGACACGCACTTGCGTTCCCATGTATAGAACCCAGGAGAGATGCTTCAGCATTACCGATGGATAGAACAGAACACATGCTTACACACCCTAGCATCCCTGACCTGAAACAAAGGATACACCTAAAATTTCATTTCAGGTCTAAGGAACACGATTGAATTTTGCAGTGACACTCCTATGTTCACCTGGCTCACTCGAGCAGTGACGTTGACCTCTACTGGAAATTATTGCAATTTGGATTAGCTACTGTCCCACTTCATCCACCATAATTAAAAATAAATAAATTTGTAACAAAATCTGCATCCAGGCAAGTTGATCAAAGAGTCACGCCCGAAAATTCTCCGGTGTTGACAACAATTGGCGTTAGCGAGCGGGCAGCATTTGACAGCAGCATCATATCAGGGCAAGTAGAGAAGTACTGAAGCGGCCACAGTTTTGCCGACGAGTGAGCAGTATTCCGTCAGAATATTCTCTCGGTCCTCGTCTTGGCCTTGGTCGCGACGGTACTGTCCGTAGCGCATCGGACGGCGCCGGTGCAGCAGCAGTGTCTGCACGGGAGAATAATATTACATTCGCATTTCCAAGTCAACAACGCCCTCTCAGTATTCTGGTGAATTAGCTTGGCGACTCATCTGAAGGATTCAGTAAATCCAAACGCTGACTTGCGAAGGTGAAAGCGTCAAGAACTACTGATTTGATTTGAGCCTCATTTCCACCAGAGCCTCAACGTGATGGAAATGAGGCTCAAATTAACTACTGAGGCAGGTTAAACACACACAATAGGAAGAGAGAAAGGCATGGCGGGATGAACGCCAACAATTTCAGGCGAGAAACACTTGGGTGAGCACACATTATCAGTGGAAAAATACTAAGGCGGGGCTAGACGCCCACAATTGCAGTCGAGAAATTTCAAGGTGCGCTAGATGCACACATGATGAAGAATTAAATACAAAGGTAGGCTAGACGCACACAATTGCAGGCAAGAAATACTGAGGTGGGCACACAATATCATTGAAAAAATACCAAGCCGGGGCCAGACGCCCACAATTGAAGGCAATAAATACCAAGGTGGGCTGGATGGACATAATTGCAGGCGAGAAATACTACGGGTTTACGAATCAAAGGAGCTCAACGGGCTACGTTCACTACATTTGGTCTGTTCGCCTCTCCAACTACGTCTGCCACAGATGTTTGTTGGTCTCTCCGACATAATCTGAAAGTTACATTTTTTCATCTCTCCAGCAACGTACATCTGCTTGTCAATCAGACTACGTCAGATGGTCTCTTCGACAATGTCTGCAACAATTTACATCTTTTTGTTTCTTCAACAACACTTACGTCCGTTCGTCTCTCTGATAGTATCTGCTACACTTACGTCTGTCAGTCGCTCAGATACATCTGCTATACTTACGTCTCTCCGACAACGGGTGCTACACTAACAGATAAGGCGCACCTCACACCCGCACTCTCACGCAGCCACACACACGGCAAACCTCAGCCCTTCAGAGCTAAAGGGTCCGACCAGGGCCCCACAACACACACTTCGGGTTAGGAGTTAGGTACGGTTGCAGTGTTAGCAGCAGGGCCCGACAGCTTTAGCTGGTTTACCTCTGCTGCGTCATAATTGTCAGTCCTTTGTCACCCAAGGGCGTGAAAGCGCATCAGGCCACATCAGAATTAATCGATTCACACCCATTCTTCGCTGATGCATATCCATAGCACGCTCTTCCGCTACCTCCACAATGACGTCTCTTCTTCCTACCGCCTTCTACATGCCATTCATTCACCCAAACGTCGGTCAACATGTAGGCCTACGTTCACTCAGGTTGGACACACCTTCTTATGCCCAACCTAAATCCACGCCTGACTTTATTCCACTTACCACTCCAAACTCACACTCACCCTTCAACTTAGTCTCACTCGGGGCCAACACATCAAATTTCCTCCTCACCACCATCTCACCAATCTCTTGCCTCTTTGCTTCCCTCGTATTACAACCACGCACATTCAGCGACCCTAACAATAAGGTTAGGAGAGGGGGAATTTTACAGGGGAGGAGATTCCCAGCCCCCTCTCCCTGCCCCTTATTAGTCGCCTCTTACGACACGCAGGGGTTGCGACAGCACGATTCTAAGCCTCGACTACAGGGTTTCCCTTTCAGTCACCTCCTACGACACACGGGATACGGTAGCAGGATTATAACACCCCCGCTTTACCCACATTAATTTAGACACTTCCGTCAACTAGTAACGATACTGAACAACCGATAAAACACCCTTCCTTCCGTGCTTAACCTTCCTTCACGCTCATTCTTTTCCTGTTACCACACCAACCTCACATTTGCTCATATCTTTCAACTTCGCCTCACTCCGCGACATCACCTCAAACTTCCACCCCACAAATATCTCGCCTATCTCTCCTCCTCTTAGCTCTATTGTACTTGATGTCCTCGAGAGAGGTGTTTACAAAGGAAGGGAAATCTAGCCCTTTCGCTTTGCCCCCACCTAGGTCTGTTCATTTCTCTGACTACTGCTGCTACGCATGCAACTGTTCGTCTCTGACTCAATCGGTTCCACTCACATTTTCAATGGTGAGGCCACGTAGCTGCTCATCTACTCGAGTCGAGTCGTCTTCAAGCCTGGCAAATTTAATGCGATCAAGCTTCTTGATGGCTCCCTCAATGTCATGCCAAGTGTAAGTCTCGGGGCACAAGAGGTACGAGGGGTGGTAGCGGCCCTTGTATTGCATCTTGGTGCACGAGTGGATGTAGTAGCCCATGTAGTAGTAGCGTAAAGACGAGCACTCTTGCTGCAACTGTCGTACTAACGCGAGTTCTCTGAAGCAGATTAGGTTGGAATAAAGGTGCATAATATTAGAAGAGGCAGACAACTTTAAACTTATTGCAATCAGCTATCATTTCAGGATAGTATAGCAAGCAGATGAATTTGCAACTTCTAGCAATATCCATTGCTTGCCTAAAAAAATCAATCATTGACAGCATTAAACGATGACAATTTTACCAATAATATTTGTTTGAAAACTTCGTGACATTCCGGTCAAAAAATCAATATTCAAATTCTGAAAACATCCCTTCAGCTAGGCGGCGTCGGATTGATCACAAATATCAGGTGGTGTAATATGCGTTTTAAGACCGCTGCAAAGATTTATTTTTAGACCGCCTATTGCAACGTTCAATCAAACAAAGACAATAAATTACACGAAGACGCACAGGCTTTTGCTAACGTCTGTCGGATTCAGGTCGGTTAGCTAGATGGCAGCACCCGCTGCCCTCTTAAATTATGCCCTATTAAATAATGATAATTCCCCATCACCTGTCCGTTGACAGGATACATTCTATTTCAATTGGCAGCTTATTTCTGACAATTCGAGAACACAAATCACACACTAGTAGTTATAAATTTAGTAAGCAACTATAGCTCAGCTCAATTCTCCTGAGGGCGTTTCAAATTGGACGAATCCACACCCCTCTGCTGTGAGCCTTTGTGTAGTCTACTGTTTATAGTTCAACCTTCACATTTCTAAGGTAAAAAAAAATTAACTTGATGCTATTCCCATTATAATAAGATAACTCTACTACTGCAGTAAGAAATGCACTTTTAAAAATGTACAGCATAAAAGAATACGAGATTATTGTACTCTAATACCTTTTGATGACGTATTGCATATTATGATGGCATAAGAATTGCTGGAGGACACAAGACTTAAAAGAGTTTTGTCAACACGCATAAAAATAAATGATACAGATACAGCAATTAGGCCGAAATCCCCCAGCAAGGGGGGTGGCCGACGGCAAAACGCACCTCACACTCTCATACACTCACTCACACACCTTAGGCCTTTTGAGCAAAAGGGTCCGGCCGGGAACCCCGCAACACACTCTCCGGGTCATGAGAGCGGTTCGAGGTCAGTGTCAGCAGCAGGGCCCGACAGTGAGACTGGTTTACCCCTGCCACGTCATGATGACCGGGCCCCCCCGCCCACGACCATTCCGTCTCTCGACGATATGCATAGGGCGGGAAAGCACATCAGGGCAACGTCAACTCACGCCTATCCAGTGCACGCTTTCTCGCTACCTCCACACTCACGTCTCAATGTTCTAACGCCTGCTTTACACCATCCATCCACCCAAACTTAGGCCTCCTTCTACGCCTACGTCCACTTGCCTCTGCCTTCAACACCCTTTTCACCAATCTCTCTTCATCCATCCTCACCATCTCAGAACACGCGAATGAACTCTTTTCTCTAACTTCTTCACCATCCCCGTTCTGATGCAAACCACGTTGTTAGTGAACCTGTTTCTCAGTAGCACTCCAGCCATGCTCCTCAAACATTTCATCTTGAAAACATTCAACCTTCTTCTCTCCTCTGCTCTTACCCCCCAAGTCTCAGCTCAGCATAGCGCAGTTTGGGCAACGACACCCTCATACAGCCCTCTCTTTGCTTCCATCCCCAACGTCCTGCAGCTCATTACGCTTTTCAAGTCTCAGCTCAGCACAGCGCAGTTTGGACAACGACACCCTCATACAGCCCTCTCTTTGCTTCCATCCCCAACGTCCTGCAGCTCATTACGCTTTTTAATGCACCCAACACTTCAAGCCCCTCCTTCACTCACGACTTCACCTCAGTTTACATTAATTCAGTCTTCTCCACATGGAGCCCAGATACTAAAAACACTGAACTTCTTTCAACAACTCTCCATTTAGGAGAACACGAATTCTGCTGGCATCGACAGTCCTTGAGCATCTCATTACTTTACTTTTGCCCACGTTCACTCGAAGCTTCCTCCTCTCACACACTAATGAACTCAGACACCAGCCTGCATAGCTCCTCCTCTGAATCCGCCACCAACGCCGTATAATCCGCAAACAGCAACCGGCTTGACTGCCAACTCCGCCCATTCACTTCCAACAGCTCCTAACCCCGACCCAGCACACTCGCGTTCACTTCCTGACCACTCCGTCCATATTGAGATTGAACTGCCAGGGAGACATCACGCAGCCTGGTCTCACACCCACTTTCACTGTGAACCAATCACTCACCTCGCTTCCCACTCTGACACATGCTCGGCTGTCAACATAGAAAATCTTTACCGCTTTCAACAGCTTTCCGCCCACTACATACAAACGCAACACCCTCCACAGCGCCTCCCTGTCAATCCTGTCGTAAGCCTTTTCCAGATCCATGAAGGCCCAGAACACATCCGTTCCCTTTGCAAGGTACTTCTCGCAGACCTTCCTCACTGCAAAAATCTGATCGGCACACCCTCTACCACTCCTAAAGCTACATTGTTCCTCTCCAATTGCGCAATCCGTACATTCTCTAATTCTTTTGATCAGTCCTCTCCCATACAACTTTCCGACCAGACACAACAAACTGATACCGCTTGAGTTGCAGCATTCATTTTTATCGCCTTTGCCCTTATACAGCGGGACAATGCAGGCACTGCGCCACTCAACCTCTCTATCATCCCCGATTTAACAATTCATCAAAATACTCGGTCCACCTTTTCGGTACACCGCCACTTTCCGTGTTTAATTAATAAGAATAATTATTTGATAATATTACTCTACGAGGGTTTTTAAATGATGCATTCCAAGTCATGATTACTTTCTAACTGTAGGATGCATCAAGACTTTAGCAAGAGCGTTATCACGGACTGACAGAAATTGATGATTTAACGGATTCCGAAACTGTAATGCTAACAAACATTCATTATTCAGCTAAAAAACGACACCGCCAGATCTTCCTCGGAAGTCTTAACTACAAGAGAGGCGAATGACATATTGTGAACCTGAACTGTTGTGTCCCTTTTTTTCAAGCGATGACGGATAAATCAATGTGATATTATCCTCACGCACAAGTTCAATGTGAGTGCCAGTAATTAATAAAAGTGGGGAATGGGGCTGGATTAAATTTGAGTGGCCAGGTTTTTTAGAGCCGAATGTCAAAACAGTTAAGACGTCGCATTGATACGAAGTGAAAAGCGCTGCGGCCTGTAGACCTGATGCCCTTGGGTCACCCAACATCTCGGTGATACCTCAGACCCAGGCACCTATTACAAAGGCAGTACTATTATTTTTCATTTTGTTATGCTATCAGCCAGCTATGTGGCTGTCCGCCATTTTGCACAGGTGGCTGTCTCTTTTGTACAGAAGTATCACAGAAAAGGACCGTCAGCGTTCGCAAGAAATCCTACCACATAGCATCTAAAAAAGACTATCACCTCCGAGCTTCGCGGGAGAAGGAGGAGGTTCTTTCAGTGGGAGGCGTACATCACCATGCCCTTTGCTATGAGAAGGCGCGTACAGTCGTATGTTATGCCTGTCCAGTGAATAATGTTTTTGAGCAACTGGACAGTTTTGGATAGAAGCGCGAGGATCATGTGTCCCCTCTCCTTTTCCTTCGTGCTCCGTTAAATTCTGCACCATCTGTTTTCAGGATTGTCTACTCTCGAGATCATATGTAAGGTAAAAGGAATCATAGAATGTAATATTTTTATCTAGTGTAGTAATTAAGGTCAATACCAATGTAAACTCGAGTGAGGCTAGATGAAAGGAAGTATAATGTATATCTTGCCGCTGAAGTGCGGTGTCATGTAACCGAGGGGCTTTGTTCCCGCCTCTTGAAGGAAACCGGTCAGAGTTACAGGGAAAGTCGTGTGTGCGGTGCCACGCCTGACATTTAACCAGTGGGGTGGAAGGGTTACAGGATTATGTGGTTAGTGAGTTTGTGAAGGTGATACGGGTAGCGCGTCGCCAGCCACGTTCAAGCACTTTAGTAGTGTCGGGGTTAGCAAGTCGAGGCACGTGATGGTGTTAGCAAGTCGGCCAATCACCATAAAAAGAGTATGTAAACCAGGCGTCAAGTTGGGAGCCAATCTTGCGTATCATAGCCTGACCGGAGGGCCAGCCTACCGTACTAAAGTGCCCCTGACACACCCTAGCGACATCTGGGAGGCCCAGGTAGTCTGTTGGGCCACAATGCAGAGCCGAGCCAGTCATTCCTCTCCAGTTTACCTTGAAACGTCAACCGGTTCCTCTCAGATTAATTGGAGGGTAGTACGAATAAGAGACCAGACGGTACGACGAAAGCCGCTGTTCGATGCGGTGTTGTGAATTGAAGGAAGCCCCGAGGCAGGAGAGGAGGAGACCTAGAGGTAAGCACCTCCTGTTCAAAATATGACAACATCCATTCAGACGAGCAATCAGGGCTAACACACTAGAAAATTGAATTCCCAGGGTACACTTCCGTCGCGGTCCTCTTTCCCTTTCCTGCTTATTTCCTAATTGGAGATGAAGGAGGAAAGTGATACAGGGTTGGAACGTTGAAACAAGGTTGCTGACGCCTCCCAACGGTACCGGTCGTGTCGATGAGCGATTCTGCGAATATGCAAGGGATCTTGCAGTCCTAGAATAATCAGTACTCTCGAGCGTTGGCGGATCACCTATCTGATGCCATGTTTGTTTACACCATCCACCTAAACTTCGGTCTTATTTTAGGCCCGTGTCCACTCGCCTCCTTCAACACTCTTTACACCGATCTTCCACAATCCAACCCCACCTTGTGCCCGAACCATCTCAGAAGACGTGAATCAACTCAGTCCTCCAACTTCTTCACAATCCCCGTTCTAGCTCTCGCACCACGTCGTTATTGATCCTGCCTCTCGGTGTCACACTAGCCATGCACCTCAATCATTGTAACTCGAAGACATTTAACCTTCTCCTCTCATCCCTCCCCCCCCCCCCCCCCCCCCCCCAAGTCTCAGCCCCGTAGAGCATAGTTGGGACAACTACACCCTCATACAGCCCTCTCTTTGATTCCATCACCAACGTCCTACAACTCATCACACTCTTCAGTGCACCCAACACTTGACACCTCTCCTTTACTTCAGTTTCCCGTTACATAAAACACCTAATTTCATCAAATAACTCTCCATTTATAAATACATTAATTCCACTCGCATCGACATTACTCAAGCATCTCATTACTTTACTTTTACCCACGTTCACTCAAAGCTTCCACCTCTCACACACTCCACCAAACTCCAATACTGGCCTACAAAGCGTCTCCTCTGAATCTGCCACCAGTGCCGTATCATCCGCAAACAGAAACTGTCTCAATTGCCAACTCCGTCCATTCGTTTCCAACAACTGCAAGCCACGACCCAATGCACTAGCGTTCACCTCTCTGACCACTCCATCCATGTAGAGGTTGTAACAGCCTGGGAGACATAACGCAGCCTTGTCTCTGACACACTTCCACTGTAAACAAATCACTCACCTCGCTCCCCACTCTGACACATGCTCTGCTGTCAACCTAGAAACTTTAAACTGCTTTCAACAGATTTCCGCTCACTCCATACAAACGCAACACCCTCCAGAGCGCTCCCATCAACCTTGTCGTAGGCCTTTTCCAAATCCATGAAGGGCCAAAACACATCCTTTCTTTCGCGAGGTACTTTTCACAGACTTGCCTAACTGCAAAAATCTGATCGGCACACCATTTACTACTCCTAAAGCCACACTGTTCCTATCCAATTGCGCCATCCGTACAGTCTAATCCTTTTGATCAGCACTCGCCCATACAACTTTCCGACCACACATAATAAACTGGTACCTCTCGACTTGCAGCACTCACGTTGATCTCCCTTGCCCTAGTACAGCGGAACAATGCAAGCACTGCGCCACTTAATCGGCACCACGCCCGCGGCGAAACATACAGTCAGCAGCCTCACCAGCCATTCGACAATCGTTACTCCACCTCCTTTCAGAAACTCGGTCGCAACACCATCTAAACCGGGGGCTTTCCCTGCTTGCATCACTTTTACCGCATCCTGCACCTCTTCCCTAGTAATGTCCGCAAAAAGTTTCCCGCCAAAAAACGGCACCCGGGCACCATCGCCCACAGCAACGATGTAAGCCTCAAGTCATACACGACATTCAACAACTTATCAAAATACTCGGGTCACATTTTCCGTACAACACCACTTTTCAACAACAACTGGACGTTTTCACCTTTCACCGCCTCCTTCTTTCTGGTCTTTCCCCTTTCTTACCATCTTAACCGCTTTCCAAAACATCTTTTTGTTCTCCTTAAAATTCTGGCACAACCGACTGCCCCACCTGGCATCAGCGTCCCTTTTGGCTCTCCTCACCTCTCGATTTACCTTTCCTCTTCTCTTTACAGTTGTCATAGACCACCACCGACCTCACTTGCAACCACTGCTCAAGAGCTTTTCTTTCCTGCGCTACCGCTAGTTTGACCTCCTTGTTCCACCACTCGCAGCTTCTCTGTCTGCACCCGCCTACACAGCGTACATAACACACATTTATCTAACATCTCAACAAGGCATCTCTAAACGTCTCCCATCCTTCCTCCACATCTTGCAGGCTCTCACGTTGCCATATTCCTCTCTCAACGCCTGCTGGAACCCCTCACCATGCACCATGGATAAATCACTTCAAACACACTTTGTTGGTCCGGTTGCAGACCTTTAAACAAGAGTTACTAGACTGGTGATGAGCCGGCATAGGTAGGCGCAACCTATATCAGATACAGATACTAGGCCGCATCCCCCAGAAAGGGGGGTGGTCGACGGCAAGGCGCACCTCACACCCTCATACGCTCACACAACTTAGCCCTTTGTGCTAAAGGGTCCGGCCGGTACCCCCCCAACACACACTCTGGGTCACGAGTGCAGTCAGAGGATCCATCGTCAGCAGCAGGGCCCGACAGTTTTCAGTGGTTTACCCCCGCCGCGTCATAATTGCAGAGCCCCCCCACTCACGACCATCCCGACAGCGGGATGCCAAGGGCGGAAAAGCACATCAGAGCAGCGTCAAAATCAACCATTCACGACCATTCTCCACTCACGCCTGTTCATTGCACGCTTTCTCGCCCCCTCCACGTTCGTGTCTCTCCTTCCCAACGCCTGCTTCACACCTTCCATCCACCCAAACTTCGGTCTACCTCTAGGCCTGCGACCACTCGTCTACCCATTCATCGCCCTTTTTACCAATCTCCCTTCATCCTTCCTCTCCATGTGCCCGAACCATCTCAGCAGACGCGAAACCACTGTCCTCCAACTTTTTCACCATCCCTGTTCTGATTCGAACCACGTCGTTGGTGATCCGGTCTCTCAGCGTTACTCCAGCCATACTCCTCAGACATTCCATCTTGAAAACATTCAACCTTCTTCTCTCCTCTGCTCTCACCCCCAAGCCTCAGGTCCGTAGCGCACAGTTGAGACAACAACACCCTCATACAGCCCTCTCTTTGCTTCCATCCCCAACGTCCTACAGCTCATTACACTCTTCAGTGCACCCAACACTTTACATCCCTCCTTCACTCGCGCCTT
>SDVV010028260.1:0-11983 GCA_016164225.1 Gammarus roeselii | reverse complement strand
CAGGTGCTTATTTGAGTTGTTTCGATAATCATTGTTAAATGTTGTTTCCATCAACAAACTTTCCCTTTCTCGATCTATTAAAACAGAAAATACACCGACAAAAGACGCTATCTTAGTCGTTCTACTTCAGAACTTACCTCCTTCTATTAAAAGGCAACCCAGTTTGGGCCAAAAGGCCTGTTGTTGTCTTCATACACTTGTAAACACTTGTAAACCTCGTGTTTACTGCCCGCCACACACACGTAATAATAATAATACCACAAAGTATAACCTCCACCCTAGATTTCACCAACAGGAAATAATGGTTACAACACACTCCTAAATCTTGAAAGGCGCGTATGCCACAAATGAGAACCTGACGCACGCACAGAACCACAAATAAGAAAGAAGTACATACAGAGAAAACATAGGCACATGTGCCTAATAAACACCTCCTCTAAGATGTAAAATGCACAATATACACTGATAATAAAAATGCGTAAACCTCGAAAACCACGGGCACGTAGGCCCAATATCGACACCGCCTGTATAATGATACCACGTTTAGTAACGCACTTAGTAAAACCACGGGCACGTAGGCCCAATATTGACACCGCCTAATAATGATACCACGTTTAGTAACGCACTTAGTAAAACCACGGGCACGTAGGCCCAATATTGACAATAATACCTCCCTTCTAGTTGACAATAATACCACAACCGCACATAGTAAAACCACGACCGAACTTTTCCCTATTTCCACAAATAATGATACCACCGTAATATAACAAGAACTCTTTATATCGTAACACGAGAAAAACCACACCCGAACTCCCCTGTCTTGGTGAGGATATATGGCAGCTCCCTTTTGCGCCTGGCAAGGCACGTCGGCAGGACACCGCTGCAAACGCTGGACGCTGATGGTGACCGATGATCTTGGAGGTCTATATAATATGTGCCCGCCGACTACTTATTAGCTTATATGTTTCACCTCTGTTTCACTACAGTCTGCTTTATTTCAACTACTGTCTGTTTCATTTAACCTCCACTATTTAAACATGTACCGCAGGCTACCTATTAGCTTATATTTTCTGCTTCTCTTTTCCACCGAAAACTGAAGATGTAGCCTTTACATATGGCGTTCTGCTTCACTACTGTCTGTTTCACTTTGGGAGGTTTTCGGGTTCGGCACGGAGGGCGGTCGGGCGGCGGGACGGCGGTCACAGGACGTTACAGTTGTCGTCCACCTCACATCTCTTTAAATCAGTCTGACCCTTGTCACTCTTCGCGCGCCTCTTTTATCCTCGCTTAGATTGACGTCATCGCCCACTGCCCCCTGCGGCTAGGTGGGGTCCCCAGTGTCGCAGTTCCTTTGCGCCTGGCGAGAAGAAACCTCCACCGGTTTGTTCTGGTGGTGTGTTGCTAACGGCTCGACGTTGCTGTGTATGCGTGAGGAAACGGTTCTACGCCGGCCTCGCAACCGTGCCTCCCTGTCTCGCCTGAATTAATCAGGAGCAATTTCTTCAGGGGACGAAAGCCGTCAACGACTCGAGTCGCAAGCGCCCCGAGTCTTGCTGTTTGTCAGCTAAACGTGCTGACATGTAGTCTATTGGTATGGCGCCTCTGCCTGGCCTCCATCGTACGATGATTGTTTTGAGATTCTTGATGGAAACAATGCCATGCCACCTCCTCGGCCTCCGCTGACTTGAGCGGCCTGTGGGCTGCCTAGCGGATACATCCAGCATGTATCTCAAATGGATACCGCAGTTGGTATTCTGTGCAGCAGTGTGTCCAGAAGGATACCTGTGGTAGATGCGGCAGAAGGATACTTGTATAAAATGTTGCAGGACAGCAGGGCAGCAGGGCAGCGCCACAGAATCACAAAAAGTGTAGCCATAAAAATCTGGGCTTCTGTCCACTGACGACTTAAGTAAATCACTACAGAGGCCAGCAGCTCGTCGCACGACCTCACTACAAATTCATTGGAACTTGAGACCAACATCCACAAGAACTTAGGGATTCACGTTGTACTTCGATGAACTTGAATGACTACGAAAGAGTGTAAACCGCCTCTAACCAAGACCCACTCATCCAGTAAATTGTCTTCTAAAACGTTAACTATACACTTGCTAGGGTTTAATGACGAAATTCCACAGAGACGTTGTACGGATTTGCATCTCTTAAACATACATTCCTATGATTATCGTGGGAAAAATCATACAACAATAGTAAAATAACTACGTCATTTTCTACTCTGTCCAAATTAGCATTGAAAACTATAATATACGTGAGTAACCATCATAGAAAAACGGTCTGTTTAACAAATTGACATATACGCAATGATCTTTTACCTGTGGGACTTCTCTAACTCCTCCTAAACATTGAAGTATGTTCCTACAATAAATAAAAATAAATAAATAGTAATAAAAAATAATATTCATACACAGATGGTATGTTATCCTTTTTAACAATCAATTTATACATAGTTAATCTAAGATCGGTGAAATGAACAAGATAAGAACCTGTAACTGTGTAATTGGAGCTGTGTGAGAGCGGTGGGAGGCATTTCATTTCCCTAGCTAAACATACGAACAAGACTCTTGCCGAGACATGTCACGACGAGAAAGCTGTCAGGGTTAAATTATTTTGACACTAGCAATATGCACTATATTCCGTTGACATAAAGTGTTCCGTTCTGACATCTGGATATCATATAACAGTTAATTATAGTATGAATTGCTAATTTAGCTATACGCCGAATTCATTGGGTAGCTATGTGAGGCAGAGTCACTGACAAAACCAAAACATAAAACAAAGAAAATATCATCATTTAGATATGCACAAAAAAAAGTTACCTCGTGCACGCGCGGTGTGTTATTCTCGTGGAACAATAGGCTCTCTGTAACGTGTCATGACGGAAATAAGATGTTTCTATTTGACATTGTTATCTTTTGCATCGTAATAAGTATGAATTCTTCATTCAGACCCACAGCCTAATAAATTGAATAGCAAAGAATACGGCGGTATGGGTGGATCTATGTGAGTTAGAGAACCACTGGCATAGAAAACAAATAAGAAAAAAAAATCATTCATACACCAACCAGTGTGGTATTTTTGCGGCATGGTAACAGAGTAGACGCCTTATGCACGAAGTAACATATATATCTACATCGCGTAGGAAACAATTGTCCTCGACGGCACAGATAATTTTTTTAGGGCCAGAACGATGCGAAGTCAAGTCAATAGGGACAGGGCACGCTGAGGTGAAATTGCAAGATTCTGCAACAGTGAGCCGTGTTTGAATTGGCAG
Organism: Gammarus roeselii; assembly: GCA_016164225.1. NCBI lineage: Eukaryota > Metazoa > Arthropoda > Malacostraca > Amphipoda > Gammaridae > Gammarus > Gammarus roeselii. Next base: position 8,694 of record SDVV010028260.1, on the reverse strand, counting down.
CTGCTATTTGCACAAATACAATTAGCAAAAGATATCAGAGAAACATAGTATGTGAAGTTATGTTAGTGTTTTGTTGACAGGGTGGTGGTGTTGATGCTCTGAGCTAGCTGGAAAATATAGTTTTACGTTTCCAGTTTTGCGTTAATCGTCATCGATTGTTTAACTCTGCCTGCCCCTGTCTGCGAGCAAGCAATTGAGTGATACATTTCTGCTTGAAAGAGGAAACGGTTGCGCAATTCTGAAAGTCAGCTGGTAGCTTGTTTAAGCTCCTTGGACCTGAAATAGTGGAAGCTTTGGCCGAAATCTCTGTTCTTCTGAACTCTGTGTCAATGTTATTTTCATTCGGTGTTGATCGTTGATGGGCCGCTTTTCGAGTTGTCAATACAAAACCGTTGGAAGAGGAGAACTTGTTCTGAATTTTAAAAACTCTACTGCTTTGCTCAGTTCTATTCGTTTTTGGATGTTCAGCCACTCAAGTTTCTTTAGAATTGGAGTCACGTGATCGCTCCTTTTAAAGTTCCCATCGTGAGCTACTTTTGCGGTGAAGTTTATGCTGCGTTGAATGTATGAGTGTAATTCTTTCGTGCACCTCCCCCATATGGTGGGGCAGTAGTTTAAATGTGAAAAAATCAGAGCATTGATTACGAGAAGTCTGAACTTGATGTCGAGTTGTTTCTTCGTTCGATTGAGAAACATGAGTGTACCATTCAGTTTGGAGCAGAGCTTATCAACATGATGTCCAAAGGTCATATTGGGATCAAGCCACGCTTAGATTTTTTACTTTGTTGTCGAGAGGGATTTTTGCGCCCATACAGTCAACAGCAAAAATTTTGGGAACTCTCCTTGTGTTTGCTTTGGATCACAGGATAATACACTGTTTTACTTGTTTTAACTTCAAGCTCATTTGAACAATACCAATTATTTATGTGGGTCAGCGCTGTTTCTGCATCCTGATTCAGCTTTCCTAATTCGTTGGCTGGTCTAACGAACAACAATTGAACATCGTCCGCGTATAATGTCTGTTTTGGCATTGTCGAGAGGGTTTCCACAGTTTATGTCATTGATAAACCGGAGGAAAAGAACCGGTCCGAGAATTGATCATTGTGGAGCCCCGAAATTTACCCGTCTTGGGGAAGATTTGATTTTTCCGTCCAACACGACAGACTGGGACCACTGCCTGAGACAGCTTTCAAACCAGGGTGTTTTGATGTTCAGTTGTAGCAGTTTTTGCAGCAAAATATCGTGATTCACACAATCAAATGCTTTTGAAAGGTCCAGCAGCACGAGTAATGATAGACTATTTTCTACCATAACTTTGTATACGAGTTCGGAGATTTTCAGTAGCACGTCAGTTGAGGTCTTCCGTATGTATGCATACTGACATTCATTGATCAGGTTCGCCTCTTCTAAGTAGTCAAGGAGTTGACGTGCAATGATCTTTTTCAGAATTTTTGAAGTTACTGGTAGGAGGCTTATGGGTCTAAGATTTGAAGGGTCGTTTGCCTCCCATTTTTTATGGATAGCTTTGATCAGTGCGTGTTTCCAATTTTGAGGGAACTTATTTGTTACAATGGATGTGTTGATGAGCTGTTGAAGATATGGCAAAATAATTTGTAACCAGTCTTTGTGGTACTGTAATGCTATTCTATCGTTCCCACACGAATCGGTATTTTTATGCGCGAAAATAGCCGAACTAATTTCCAGTCTGCTTACCGGGCTCGGTGTCCACATTTGGTCGTTCATGTTAGATGAGTCGTTATGAGATAGAACTGTGAACCGAGTTAGCATATGCATTACCGGGGTTTCGTGAACCACCGAGAAAGTTCTGCTGTGTTCGTTCATCACTTCTTCGTATGTGTTATTTCCAACGTTAGCGAAAAACTCATTTAATGATTCTGCTATTTCATCTGGGTTTTCATAATGCGAGGACTTTTTTGGTTTCTTGTGGAGCACAATATTCCCATGGATGTTCCAAGTCTGTTTCGGGTTGTTTTTTCGCTTTTTTAATTCAGCAAGGTGCGCATGTCTCTTTGCTTTGTCTATTAGGATTTTACGCGTTATCTCATCGGTTGGCAAACCACTCGCAGGACATTTAAAACACGCGATTCGTCGATCAAATCCGTGCTATTTGAATCTGTGTTACTTCTATCACCGTTTTTGTTAGCTTGACCATCCAGAAACTTTTGAGTTTATTTTAGGTTTTGTATTTCCTGCTTGAGTTCATGACTCATCCAGCTGACTGGAGGGCGAGTTATTTTTTTTGTAGCTATTGGTGCTACAGTTTCGAGAGCTGCTGAGGACATTTTTGCGAAAATGGTCGCTTAAATATTCACGTCGTCCGTGTTGCGCATGTTGTTAAGTGATGGGATTCTGTTCCATAGCTCTTGTCTCAGTGAATCTCGTGAGTAGTTTCCTTTCGTTCTATACGTCGGATGACTGGTACCCGTTTCTTTTTGCGTACTTTGATTAGACAGCTTATTTTATGATGGACGGCAAGTGACTCACAAACCATGGTGTTTATAACAGACGATCTATTGTTTGTAATCATCAGATCGAGCAATTAGCTACTGTCTTCCGTGATTCTAGTTGGTTCCTCAATGAGTTGCTCAAGTTCTAATGTTCCAATTACTGGGCCAAATTCATTAGGTTTTGATTGATCGTCATTGAAATTTCCTAAGACGTACGTACATGTTCTTCTTCAAAGTAGCTGATGTCTGGAGATAGGATTTTATTTGGCTAATTGACTGGTTGCTGGCTTTGGGTGGCCTGTAAATGGCTCCGAAAATACAAGATTTAGTTGCTCATACCTGGACGGTAATCCAAACATCGTCCATTTCATCTCTCAATCCACCCGTTCCATTTCCTGGCTGTGGACTCATTTCTGGCATAGATACAGGCACCGCCTCTTCTTTTACCTCTGCCTTTTCTGAACAGTTTGTACCCATCTATCTGAATGAAGTTGCTATCCATGTTGGGCGCAAGCCATGTCTCTGTATGACAGAGTTTATCCACATCTTCATCCTATAGCATCAGTTTAATCTGGTCTAGCTTAGACAAGAGACTTCGCACATTTATGTGTTTTATTTGTATGTGGTTCTTGACTTTTGGTCGAGTCTTGCTTGATCTGTCGCCCAGCTTGTGAGGGGCCCGAGTACAATCTAGTCACATGCGCGCGGGTGCTCTGCAATTACCATTGCTTCGATTTGTGATGTTACTGTCGATGACCGTAGTGTTGCCTGTAACGAGGTCCTGGCTTTTGGGGACGCTGTCTGGTGAGTCTTCTGCATAGATGCAGGTATCAGGTGCATCGTACAGGGCGGTGAATTTATTGGAGCAGAAGTTTTCATCACTTGACTCTGTTGTCAAGAGGTATTTTTGCGCCCATACAGTCAACGGCATTCTTTGCGTACTATGATCAGGCAGCTTATTTTCTGGTGGTCGGAAAGTGACTCACAAACCATGGTGTTGTGTTTTGGAGGAAAGGAAGAATTTCTGCACAGGTACAAGTGCGCTGCAATTATGGTCTTTTAAGTGAATGAATACTCTGAGACCTGTCTGATTATTATTCAAGTGTGGCTTGATGGACCTTATTGTTGTATTAGCGCAGCCGACTTCCTGAACGATGTCAATCTGAAGTCCCAGAGCGTTGCTCAACATTGTGGGAACCAGGTCCCCCTGGGGTTGATTGTAGTCTCTGTTTGTAGAAGTTCTGTTCCTTAAATATTAGGAACGCTTTGTCGTACCCGTTTTTCAGGATAAAACCTGAATAGTAGTCCATGTTCTCATTGGGCTCATGCCATGCATCACCCAGTAACGAGTCAATGCCTTGTTCGGGACAATACCCTATTTGGTGCTTCCATGATTTGCTAATGGCATTTATCAGGCAGTGGCCATCTGTTGGAGTAGGCTTTAGCTGTAATTTCAAATTATTTAACACTGTCAATTTTATTGTCTACATGGTCATGGAGATTTTTATTACCTGTCTTCTCTCTAGATTGTGAAGTCCCTATCTTGGACGCCTGACTGAGGATATGGTGATTATTGTTGTGATGAGGAGCATTGTGGTTTGTTTGGGATACACCGGAAGGGACGTAGGGTGTAGGTGGATGATACTTTGTCAGATTGATTGATTTGGGCCTCATTTCCACCAGAGCCTCAACGTGAGTCATAATAGGCTCCCCCGTAGGGCGCGGATACTTTGTCAGGTGTTCAGTTGCATGAACAATTATTGGTAGGGGTTAGGTTTGTGGGGTAGGTTTGTGGTGGAAAACATCGTTTGGTTTGGTGTTCAGTGGCATTAATGATGGGTGGTGCGTGTAGTTGGTGTGCAGGGGGCTTTGCGTGCTGTGCAGTGGCATTGACTATGGGTGGAGCGTAAAGTTGGTGTGCAGGAGGCTGTGCGTGCTGTGCAGTGGCATTGACTATGGGTGGAGCGTATAGTTGGTGTGCAGGGGGCTTTGTGTGCTGTGCAGTGGCATTGACTGTTGGTGGAGCGTATAGTTGGTGTGCAGGGGGCTTTGCGTGTTGTGCGGTGACATATCATATGGGTGGAGCATATAGTTGGTGTGCAAAGGGTTTTGCGTGCTGTATAGTGGCATTGATGATGGGTGGAACGCTCTGTTGGTGTGCAGGGGCTTTGCGTGCTGTGCAGTGGCATTGATTATGGGTGGAGCGTATAGTGCTGTGCAGAGGGCTCTGCGTGCTGTGCGGTGGCATTGATTATGGGTGGTATGTAGGGGGCTTTGGGTACTGTGCACTGGCATTGTTGTTGAGTGGACCAAATAGTTTGGGCTTTGCGTGCTGTGCAGTGGCATTGATTATGGGTGAAACGTAGGGGCTAGTTTCGTCTGCTTCGGTGCAAGAAAATAGTGGGGTATAGGGTTGGGATACCGATGGTTTGGACTGGCTTGCTACGGCATGGAACGAGTTTAGTTGGAAAGGCAGTATGTGTGTCGTGTGTGTGATTTTAGAGTCATGAGCTATAGATGATCGGCTCGTTAGAAAGGGTTGGACTGTGTTTCGATGATAGCGCGCTGCGTAAGTGTATTCGTAACTGAATGATTTGCATTGCGGGCTAGTACTGTGCGTTAGGTCGTCGCTCGTGGATAACCGACATTCGCTTTCTTGTTGGTTGTGAGGAAAGCCGTGTTTTAGAGCAGGGCATGAGAGTCGCGGTGTGATGCTGATGATGGGTACAGTGTGAAGAGGCCGTGAGTGTGTATAGTTGGCTGACTTATGGTCGAGTGCCAGATGAAGAGGTGCAGTCCGTGAGTGTGTGCAGCTGGCTGCCTCGTGATCAGGTGTAGTTCGTGAGTAAGTGTTGTGGGTTGAAGAGTGATTTGATGTCAATCGGAAGGACGTAGGCCACGGGAGTGTGAAGTTGGCATGCGTGTGATTGGGTGTCGATAGGAAAGGAGGACGGTGGTGAATTCGAAGGGAGCAAAGAAAGGGAGGGCTCGCATATAATTGCCTTGTGTGATCTTAGTGATAGTAGTAGGCTGACAGTAGCTCAACCCAGTGGTGAAAGTAACGTGCTACAATATTGAGGAGCTTGATCGTTCCTCTTCTGTTGAGATTTGAACTATTTTGGTGCAAATATATCGCGTCTGGGGTTTTAGTATGTATGTTCCTTCGTGTGCCGGTTGGTATGACATGGAGCTTTAGGGAGTGATATAGACTCATGAAGTGGATTGTTTCATTGATTGACGCGAGTTTGATGCGTTCAATCATTAATATCTTAACCACCCTATATTTTGTCAGAATTGAATTGGCTATATTGACTATGACTTCATTTTCGACGCGATCTGTAAGCAATATTATGTAAATTTGTTACGGGTTTTCGGTCTCAATGGTTCTAAAGTGTTTCAAAGTTTTGCCCGTTGATTTTATGGACGGAACAATTCCTTGTAAGGTCGTCTGGTTGAACAAGCCAGCCGCACCAGGCGGCGTGCTTGTTAGTAGAATTTTGTCTGCTATTTTTACAGCCATGCGGTGGGCGGCTGGTGAGCCCTGGAAGCAGGGCTGGGGCTATGGCGGTCAGGTAGTTGCTGACGGGAGGATGACGGGGGTTCATTTTCAGAGGAATGAGAGGGGGGGGGCTGGGGATAGCGAAGTTTTCATTTGTGGTGGGGTGTCAGCTGTATTTGCTTTGCTTTAGGGTAGTGACATATTGTTTTTTGTGTGCTGTGGGGAAGTTGCGTAATTTTGAGGATATCGGACCGATTTTTTTCGGCTTCCTTGCGAAATTTTTGCTTCTGCACCATGAGCATTTGCATTGCTCATGAAGCAAGCACAGCGCTTGCAGCAGTCCCCTGTGCTACAAGTGCAGCAGTTTTTTTTTATTGGATGTTGGGGTGTCATGGGGACTTCTATTGTTTAAGTGTAGATACCTAGATAAGAGGTGTGACTGTGTGACAAGAAAAGAGATTGCGTACTTAAAATAGTAAGTATATGCTACAGACAGTTAATAATGCTTGTAATGATGCAACGCAGACTGCTCTGATAATGATAATTTACAGTACCACACAATAAATAATATTGCACTGCTAATGATAGACAAATTGCCCCAATACTGTTGCTTTGCAGTACAGAACAGTGTAAAATACTGCACTGCTAATGACATACCAAAAGGCTCTAATAATGATGCTTTGCCGTACCGAGCACTGAGTTACACTGTACTGCTCAGCAGAGAACACTGAAAAATACTTTGCTGTTAATGATATAATAACTAATTGCTCTAACAATAATGCTCTGCCATGTCGAGCACTGGAACACACTGTGCTTGATGATATACCACAGTACTGTAGTAATGGTGATTTGCTTCACAGATCATTGAATAATACTGCACTGTTAATGATATGGAAGAACGACGAACATTTCGACAGAAGTAGGATATGCGGGTAAATCTTGATTGCCTGAGCTCAAATAAAATTATTAGGCTAACTGAAGGTTGCTTATGGCGCAAACTCGCTACAAATATTTCAAGAAGATTAAGTGAAGCAGCCAATATAAAGAAAAGAGGCAGAGAAAAAAACATATGATTACAAATTCAATTAAACACATAATACTTTCCTAGGAGCCGCTTGCTAGTTGCCTATTTTGTTGTTGGGGGGAGGGGGGTGATGGATGTAGGTCCATTGCACGCGGGCGCGTTCATGGGCTGACACAGTCGAGGCAGACAAGAGGAGGTGGGTCGAGGTGGTGGGGGGGTGAGGCTGGTTAACCTTCTGCTTGATGTCACAGGCTGGTCAAACAATGTCGATTTGCAGTACAGAACAGTGCAGTGCGGAACACTGTAAGTACGGAACACCGATCGGAACACTAGAAAACAAAATACTGCTAATGATATGAACAACTGCTATAATGAAAAGGATTACACACTAGGAATACGAAAATTTCGGAACACTGAGTGGAACACTGAAAACCCTGAAAAAGCGCAATCATGCTAATGAAGTGAGCGACTGGTGTACTAATAATAATTAGTATTGTTTAGTGCTGAACATTGGGTAACACAAATACTGCTGTAGTTTAATAATAATGATAATTTTCGGTGTGGAATATTGAAGAACACAAATACTGCTGTAGTAATCATGATTTGGAGTATTCTCGACCATTTGGGGGTATTTCGACCATATAGTGCAGCCTGTCATGGGTGTGCACACTGAAAGCACAAAACACTGAAAAACCCAATACTGCTAATGATGGGAGCGACAGCTGTGATTATAATATTTGCATACCGGGAGCACTGAAAGTACGGAACACTGAGCTGAACACTTAATAGCACAATCCTGCTTATGAATAACACAATATTGTTTACGAATAACACGATACTGTTTATGAATAGCCAATACTCTGAATAACACTATCCTGCTGATGAAGTGAGCGACTGCTATAATAATTATTATTTTTAGCTCAGAAGATTGCATAACGCAGATACTGCTATAGTGTCATAATAATGATAATTTTCAGTGCGGAACATTGATGACCACAAATAATGTTGTGGTAACTACCTTCAAGCAATCTTCAGGAACAAAAATATAGGCTAATCGACACATAAAAATGCAAACTAAAGACTAAAGATACTAACCTATCAATATGAATTTAATTTAGAGAGCATTTAGAGGGCACTCGGATAACGCGAATAAGCTCATAAAGCGAAGTAAAAAGTTGTGAAAAAAGTAACTAATCACAAGCAATCTTCAAAACCAAGAATCAAGTTAGCTTTCACGTCCTGTCGCTAACGGTGTCTTGAAGAAATCTTTTGCCTGAGCCTGTTTCAAAGGGCCGTGCGGTGAGTAAGCGAAGACAGCGATTCAGGGTATCCTCTTCCACTTAAAGGGCGAGGGTGTATCATTTCGCTCTGGCTTGATTTGATTTGATTTGATTTGGTCCTCATTTCCACCAGAGCCTCAACGTGAGTCATAATAGGCTCCCCCGTAGGGCTCGACGATCATTGATTAAAGCAGGCTCGCACGCCTAAGTGTGCGAGGAAAAAACAAAACAACGCTTTCAACGTTAGAAAAAAGTGAAAGTTTTAGCAATAACAGACGCACGCTGGTGCGCAAAAGAAAAAACGCTTACTCGAAACGGACCTCCGCTTCCAATCTTTTAGATCATTAAGTGAGATATGTACGCACCCTAGTGCATACAGGTAGCATCAAGATTCGTATAACGTCAGTGGCTACACGGGCAAAT
>SDVV010028259.1:0-11983 GCA_016164225.1 Gammarus roeselii | reverse complement strand
TATATATATAAAAATGCACACACACATACGCACACACTCACATATGTACACACTCGCATACATACACACATATTCACATATTCTCATGTAAACTCAAGGAGCCATTTATTTGTTCCCATGTAACCTTACCACGTCCCATGTAATCCACGATGTCCCATGTAACCTTCACGATGTCCCATGTACCTCCGCGGACTTTTGTTTCCCGTGTAACCTTCAATGTCTTTTAAGAAGAAAACCTAGCACCTAGAAGAAAAAAATTGAAATGTGTACAACTTTTTGCATGCATGCATGCATGCATGCTTGTGTACATACATGTCTGCATGCATGTATGTGTACATACATGCATGCATGCATGTATGTATGTATGTGTACATACATACACATACACAGGCAGGCAAGCATGCATGCATACATGCAAACATACATGCATGGCGTTCAGAAACTCTCAACGCGAATAGTAGTTGGTGAGAGGGAGTGGTAAATATTGGTGCGTTCAATACAAAAATTGGTTGAGCTGAATCAATGAATTTATGAAAGAAATTTGCTATCATGACCAGTTGGTTGTTTATTATTGAGTGCTTAAAGTTGTCTCATCAACTATGTCAGCACAACAGCAAGGCAGTATCACAGCATAGATTGGCGCACACATTCAACCGTTCCCGTCATTTCGGACACAAATTGCATAATGCAATGCATCTCCAGCAAAACTTTTCAAATTGGGTGCACATTTGTAAAGTTAAAATACTTATCATTTGCTATCACGTAGTGAAAGATGTGGCTAGAATTTTTTGAAATGCGATGAAGATATGAGTATTTGATTAATGTGGATGACGGGGGGGGCCTTCTTGCAGGCCCGTGAAAAGTGTGACGAGCTAATGAAGGAGATGAATGGCCATCTTTTGCACCGACAACACCTGGGCAAAGATGTGAAGAAACTACAAGAGGAGCGCAACAGCGTCATGCACGAGTACACGCTCGTGATGGGCGAGCGGGACCAGGTACAAATGATGCCGTATTTTTTTAAATAAAAATCTCTGGTGTTGCAATTGGATAAAAATGCTAATTGTCACACATTTGAGTGTGAGAAAATTTTGTCAATTAATGTAGTTGCAGTCTCATTTTTGTAATTATTAATAAATTTATATAAAAGTTTTGTAGATGACTAAAAGATAACATGATCTGCTCAGGACCAGTGACGAATGATGATTGCTTCTCCTTTCACTGCATTTTCGACCAAAATGATTCCTCAGCTGAGTGCTAAAATTATAAACGAACAAAAGGAAAATTTCTGCTGATTTATTTACAGCTAAATGTGCTATAATAATTTTTCAACTATATCTGTTACAGGTTCACAAAGAGATGGATAAACTGCAAGAAGAATTAAATCAAGCCAATAATGCAATCAAGACGCACCAGCAGACCATCAAAGACAGAGACAAAGAAGTGAGCTATGCAGTCAAGGCCACAACAGCTAAAGTATTGTTCTTGTATAAAGATAAGGGTTGATTTAATCACAATCCTAGCATTATTCGTTTCAGTCACAATGATAAATACAATGCAAAGGGTTTTAACCATGATCTTATTATTTGTTTAAATTATAATGCCTACTGATTTAATTCTATAATTAAGAACTACATGTCGTTCACCTATCAACTAGCTACTATGAGGCAACACTCACTAGCATCCTTAGTGAATGTAGAAGAGCCTTGGGCTGTACTGAGGTTCTGAGGTTGTAGCCAGTATTTTCTGATAGTGGTAGCCGTGGCCCTTCATCTTCTCTAACTTTTTATCCTTCCTCCTGCCCCATTGACTGTCCCCCAAATCTCGAATGGAAACAATTTGACATGAGCACTTGTGTTCGTATTGCTTCCTTAATCTAATCGGCTGGTTTTAACATTGGAGATAAGTGAATTGCTATGTATGATCACTATTTCACCTTGTTTGGATCTGATGTGACCTCATTTCTTCACTGTTCATGTCACCACTGTCATCATTTCCTTTCCAATTACATTCGTGTTTCCTTGCGGTGTCCAGAGAGACTCGCTGTTGCTGCAACTCGAAACCCTGAAGCGCGAAATCAGTTCCTCTCTCCATGACCGTGACACTGCGCTGAAGGAGCTAGCGGAGTTACGAGAGCGCTATGGAGCACAAGACGACTCGGCCAAGCATTGGGACACTGCTTACAAGGACTACGATGGCTGCAGTCAGCAGAGGTCAGTACACCCCACACGCTAATAGCTCTGAGTGGACATGGAGGTGAAGGCGTTAGAATATAAACTGAAACTTTTTTTTAAGAAACAGATTTGTTACAAAGAACCGAACGTTTTTAATCATCTTTCTTCGAACAGTTATGAATTTATCATACATGTAGTGTGGCCGATGGCAAAACCCATCTCACACTACTCTCATGAACTCATACATATCAAAACTTAGCTCTTCAGCGCTGAAGGGTCCAGCCAGAATCCTGAAACCAAAACTTTTTGTCAGGGAGTGAGACCCGAGATCAGTGTCGGCAGGACACAACAGCTTCCACTGGTTAACCATGCTACGTCATAATTGCCAGATACCCGCCTACCCACGTTCATCCTGTTCCTCAACAAGAAGCCCAATGCAAGAAACCGCTTCAGGGCTGCGTCTAAACTCACCCATTCACAATCATCCTCCCCTCAAGCCCCTCTATTGCATGCTCTTTTGCTGTCAACATACTGATGTCAATTTTCGAAGCCTGCTTCCCTGCATCCATCCTTCCGAACAGCGGTCTTCCACTAGGCCTACGCCCACTCACCGTCGTTTCACGAATCTTCCATCGTCCATCCTCATCTCCCCCCCCTAGGCATCTGTTAGGTTCACGGACCGCACGGAGTCACGGCCCAACCGGGGGGGTAAACACTCTAAATTCCCTTCAGACTCTCTTCCTCTTCACCCTTTACTATCTCTCCTTTTCTCCCCATCCTGATTTGCATAACTTTTATTTACGTTATTTGCATCTAATGTTTGGTTCAAATTTTCTTGAACTTATCTCAGAGTTCTTAACAACTCTCCTAATAGTCGTTACACACACATACGCACACAGACCCGCACACTCGAACACACACATACCGGTTCTAACTATTCTCCTTTCGGGTGGCAAATAACAGTCAAGTTGCGCTCCTTCTTTCAGGCAGCCTTTTTCTACGACTCTTCCCATTTTTCTTTTTCCATTCTTGCTGTTCTCATGCGGGAAATTTTCTACACCTAGTGTAGATCTCATGAATGGAATCCACGTTTTCTGTCTCTTCTTAATCTTCCCCCTCAGCAGGTGTTGGAACGCGTAGCACGGCACCTAAAGGACTACTGCAAATCCTTGGGCTCGGAAGCAGAGTAGGTAGTGTGTAAATCTTCCTTACTGCCACCCGGGAAGTGCTGAGACCATATGGCCTCAGCACCTAAGAGTTCCTGTACCTCCTGTGGCACCCGTACATACCAGTAGACGTTCGCCGCGTGAAGGACTGACTTAACACAGTAGTAAACCTAACTCGAACATTAAAAGATCAAAAAGCAAAGACAAAGTTGATGTTGCACTGTTTGCTGGTTTGACGTTCGGCGCCATCGCGCTAGAAAATCTCGTCCCTCTAATCTGATTTACCTCCGCTGGCACTCGTACATACCATAGACGTTCGCCACGCAAAGAAATTTGACTATGCGCAGTATTAAACCTAATTCAAACATTAAGAAAAGAAGAAAAACAAAGACTTAACCTGACTCAGCACTGTTAGCTGGTTTGACATTCGGCACCAGAAGGATGATGGCTCCAGCGCGCTACAAAGCCTCGTCACTCTAATCTAATCCATCGTCTCAGAGTCACTTATCGGAATATGTGAATCTTCTTAGTCCTATAATTTCCTCACCATCCCCCTTCCAATTGATCCCATACTTCAGCACTAATCTGGCCATACCTGTCAGACATTTTAGTGTAAAAACATTCAACCTTCGTCTCTCCACTGCTCTCGTCCCCCATCTAAAAAAAAGAACAGTCAGCATCCAGAGCTACCACACCAGCCCAACACAACACTTCGGATAGAACGGGTCAAGCAATATGCCGACCCTGAGAGAAACGGGCCACCTGCCCGTGGTGAGAGACGCTAAGCTGTATCGCCCCACGATCAGTGAACTAAGCGCCAGAGCAGTGCGGCAGGAGAGAGCCCTGCCCTAACAACACCGGTCTCTGGTTGGGTAGGGACAGCCTATATAAAGGCCTCCCGCTACACTGCTCCCCACCCCGTCAACATCAGGGTGGGGGGGGGGAGAGGTGAGGTCCCATGATGGTTACAGAACCATGGGGATGCTCTGCAGCACACATAAAGCCTTTTCGGGGCTGTGTGACTGGAGAGAGAGTTGCACACGGGAGTCCCCCCTGGGAGGACTCCAGGAGGTTCACTTCAATGCAAATTGAAGGATGGAACAGCTACCCCTCATACAACCTTCCCTTTCCTACCATACCAAATGTCCTACAGCTCATGACACTTTTCCATGCACCCAGCACTTACACATCCTTCCTCCACTCTCGATTTCACCTTAATTTCTACAAGTCCCGTCTTCTTCGCGTGAGAGCTTTGACGAAAAAAACTGACCGAATGTCACCAACTGAAGGAACTTCAAATAAATCTAACTTTGAAGTACCTCAACATTCATTAACATAAATTTCAGAAATTTGAAATGATACTTGAGAAGTTTCTGATTTTAGAATGAGGAATATAATTTTGATTGGTCATGGCAATGGTCCTGGGGTTGTGGCGAAGCGACGAGGCTGGGCGAGGCAACTGGGCCACCTCGCGAACGCTCCTCTAACCAATTCCGGTCATTTAGTCAAAAAACAGGCAGAGACCTGTAATGTAATATTTTTGTCAGCTATGATTGGTATACAGATGTAAATTTATACAATTTAATTTTCTGGGATGAAACTAATCTCATCCAATTTAATTTTACTAGGTTGTAACCAGATCAATTTAATTTATGTGATAGAATAAATCCATCCAATGTAATTTGTTGGGAAGGAACCAAATCCATCCAATTTAATATAATTTGAAACTATAATAATTTCCTTTGGAAAATATCTCAAAGGATCCAATTTAATTTAATATGAATAGTTGAATTTAATTTATGATTCAAATATTGAACAGATTACAAAATTTGATAATTCAAATAGAATTTATGATTTGGATTCAAATTTTTAAGTGGTATTGAGCTCGGAAATGCAGAGAATTTTAACTTTACAGTTAAATGGAATATCGGTTGACTGAACTAGGCGTTCTCTTGTCCCGACAACCTCACCTGATATTTCCACAATCTCATTGATGGTCACAAATGATCGCCGGCAGTAGGCTGTTCCCCGCAGTCCGACTGTCCCGTCTCGGCACACCGAAATCCTCCTTTCACTCCTCCCTACACTGTGCTCCTGAAGAACCCTGGTCGGTTGATCCCTTGACACAGGATGTCCAGGCGGAGCCGCGCCCTACGGGGGAGCCTATTATGACTCACGTTGAGGCTCTGGTGGAAATGAGGCCCAAATCAATCAATCCAAGCGGATCGCCGGCGCTTTCAGTTCCTCGGGTCTTCCTTATAACTGTTGCACAAGTTGATATAGCAATCTTTTCTTCATGCGAAGTCTCCAAGTTCGCAAGCTAGTATCACAGCCCCCTCCGTGTGTGAAGGCAGATAACGAAATCTACGACTTCTTGGGTGGTGGTGTGGGGCTATTGAGATGCGTGCGGTCTCGCTGCGGCTTCTTCCAGGTCTGATCTCCCAACCAATTTTGCCGCGAAGTAAGCGACATCTTCTTCTGCTGTGGGCAAGCAAGACAGCCAGTAAATGGAGTTCGATTGTATAAATTCCATAAATTGGATAGTCATGATTGTCAGGACAAGGTCAGTCACTTATAGTCTGGAGCTACGAATGGATCCGTGAGAAATTTTCCTTACACTATGAGCAAAACCTAATGATTTGAAACAGAAATCATTAGAGCAACCTCAAAAAATTGCACTCTTAACACGAAAGCAGATTTATATGTACTTTTCTTCCGCCAGCATGGGCAACAATTCGTAACTTGATTCTTTTTATATACCTTATACAAACATTAAACTTCACAAACTTGAATGTTAAAAATAGGATTTGAAATTTCAACGAATAAACATTTATAAACCCAACATTTATATATACAAATAATCATTGACAAGTCAACGATTTAGAACAGCATTTTTAAGACTCACGCTCCGAGAGCAGTGGTACCAAGGAAGACGCATGTCTCTTGACCCACTCCCCACTGGAGCCCTTTTGGACTACAGCGCCAGTCGTTTCGTTCAGGACATTGACGTTCAGCTTCCTAACTATGGCCATAGGAAACTGGTTTGGCTTCAAATGCTTCTCCTTCAGCAAAACTATGTCGCCAATCTCTAGTCTATGGTGCAGTTTTGCTTTGTACCTGTCCTTCTCGCTCACTGCCTGCTGAACCAAAGTTGCCAAAAATTCAGTATTATATAACTCTATCAACCTGGCTCTTACCTTGTTCAACTTCTCATGTTCTGCGCTAATATCAGTCAGACTATCAGGGCACCACTCAGGGTCATCACTATCTGATTCAGGTTGCAAGACGGGGATCACATTCACAGAAGGTAACTCAAACCCCTGGATAAAAAGTTCGGAGGTTATAGGGTTGGGTACATTCACAATATCTCCATCTCTGAGGGCGTCCTTAAACGCAATTGGTTTCCTATTAATCAAATGCACTGTATACTGTAAGCAAACCAAGTATTCAAATTCATAATAATCTAGGACATTATTGCTAATCGCCTCCGAAATTAGTAGTTTACTCAACTTTACGCAAACTTCCACCGGAGAACCAAGTGAACTATTTACCTTAAAATACTGCCGAAACACGACCTTTCGAATGTTCTGCGATTGCAAGTAAACCTGAGTTTCCGAATCCTTCAAGAAATTTAACACTATATTGAATGCTGCCACTATCTGGGACCCCAAATCTGACAAAATCAATTCCGGAACACCATACTCGTAGATGTGCAGCTGAAATGCCTTCAAGAAACTGGCAGTACTCATATCGAGAGAAACCTTTAGATTAACAGCACGGCTCCATAGGCAAGTTAGACACAGAATATAAACCTTCTGCTTTACACGACCTAGCTTCACTATATAAGGTCCAAAATAGTCAACAAAATGAACCGGAAAGGGATCTTTGGTGGATCCGTTTGAAAACTTCTGTATGGAGATTGGTTTAGTTGAACCATTCTACCATTGTATCTTTGACAGACAACACATTTCTTCAAGACCCTCTTTACTACGGAGAAAAATTTAGGGACATAAAACCTCTTGCGCATTTCCGCTATGACTGAATACTTTCCCACGTGCGACATTTTCTCATGTAGGTCCAACACGATCATCCGGGTCAAAACACTGTCTCCAGACATCAAAATTTGAAGGTTATTGCGGCAGTTCAATTTGTCGCGATTACATTTATTATTTAATCTCAACAGGCCCTCCTCATCCAGAGAAATATTCAACTGGCTTACAAGATTGGGTAGATCACGCACACTTTTATTTTTAGATTTGAAGTAATCGAAACAGCTACCAAAATGAATCCGTTGTTCCACAGATAAAATTAACTTGGTCGCCTTGCACAGAAAATTATCCCCATCATCACGACACTGCCAATGACTGTACTTGAAAGGAAACTTTGTCTTCAATTTTAGCTTCAGCTTATTCAAAAACCTTAGCATCACTGCATTCACAGCCACCAACATATGAAAAGACGACTACCTGTCCAGAGGAATTAACTGCTCTCGAACAGACTCGGCCTCCGCGCAAGTGGTCAAAGCCTGAACTTCAACCTCAGTCACTAGAGGATTCGGTATTATTACTTTGAAATCTTCCCCAATAGAATACTCATCCTAGCTGATCACTCTTTCCGGACCCGTGAAATAATTAGTTTTAATAAGTTTCTTAGCGCTGACTGCTCTGGTCACCTGGTCTGCAGGGTTCTCTAGCCCCGGGATAAATATATAATTTATTTGATGAACTTCTGCAAGCTTGGACAAGTGATTTAGTCTATTCATTATAAAGACTCTCCGCTTTGTCGAATTATCCTTAAACTTGCAGAAGTGAATGTTCAACCAATGCAGGCAGACCGTGCTATCAGTATACAGTGTGAGATTTCTAATCCTGACTGGAATAGAGGTATTAGCATCCATGAACTCTGAATACAAGTTGAGGATCACTTCAGTCCCTAAGACAACTGCCTGGAATTCCAGAGTAGGAACACTTTTTCCATCCAGCTTGCTCCCGATCACCTTATTTTCGGCACACAAGAAGCTAATGTGATTAGTACAAACTTCTCTGAGATAGACAACGACGCCATAGACCGCTACAGACGCATCAGTGAACGCTAACAAGTCGAATTCCGACGTCCTGCCTCCCACGTGCCTACTAATCGAAATCTCAGGAGAACTGTTAATCTGTTGAGCAATATTCTTCCTCTCTCTCAACTGACTGAAAGTCAATTTGTCATCCCAAGAGAGCGACTTGTCACATTGTAATGAGTGAAGAAAAAGTTTTGCTCGATTTAGTATTGGGCAAGCGAACTCGAACAAGTCAAAGTTACTGGCAATGCTAGCCAACACTAATCTCTTACTGCTAGCCTCTGGGTCCAAATGCAATTCCTTCGTAGACAAAGAGTCATTTTTCCGATCTCAAACAAGACCAAAAAGTTTCACTCTATCCGAAGTCTTCTCCCCAGAAATCTCATCCATTGATGCCCGCAACTCCAAATTATTCGTAACAAACTGTTGCAACTTAAACTGGTAGGAATTGAAAATTGTATTCATTAGTCCATAGGCATTTCTCATCTCAACCGAACTATCGGTTGTAAATGCACAATCGTCCATGTATGTGAGGTTATAAATAAGGTCTTTTAAGGTTTTAAGCTCCTTGGAGTCACACACAGAATCTAAATTCAGTATTTTGTACAACGCCAACATCAGCAAACATGGGCTACAAGATATTCCGAACGGCAATCGCTTGATTTTATAAATAACTAAAGAAAAATCTCCTTCCTCAACATTTTGAAACCAGAGAAATAGAAGTCTGGACTGAACAACTTCACTCAATGTAATATTTAAAAAGGCAGATTTAATATCAAAACACATGAGCTCACGATCAAATCTAAGGAGTAAAAGCGCGCTAATTAACTTTTTATTCAAATTAGGACCA
This sequence comes from Gammarus roeselii, assembly GCA_016164225.1. NCBI lineage: Eukaryota > Metazoa > Arthropoda > Malacostraca > Amphipoda > Gammaridae > Gammarus > Gammarus roeselii. The sequence continues at coordinate 2,728 of SDVV010028259.1, read as the reverse complement.
GCATGAATGGCCTGATAATGCGAAAGGGAGAGAGATTTCCCAGAATTGCTCTGACATAAGTTGGATAAACAAACAATCCTGCATTTGGTGGTTTCTCTCTCTGGCTTGAATATACTCATATGCGGCAGAAAGCTACAACACGGATAGTCCTTCTTGAATTCTTCAATGTCCGAAACACGCTCAATTATGCCATCATTCTCTTGTTCTTTTATGACTTTATTGGTCATCAACAGCAAATCTTTATTTTTCGACATTTTTCTGAGATTAAGGAGCAAAATCTGTTTGGAAAGAGTGAAATTATGTCCCAGAAGATGAGAAACTTTCCCGTTCCACAAGATAGGCATCTGAAGATGACCAGAGTCCAAACGAATGTTGCGGTCTAGAGCAAATTTGACCAAATCTCCATTCAATTCACTGGAATCCTCGTTCACCACAATTTCTTTGCCCAAAAATGCATCGCACCGGGACTCCCAATATTCGGATGATCTGTTCTCCAAATCACCGCCACCTATACAGTCAGAGTCCAAATGCATCTCTGTACTGCCTTATAATGACGAGCTTTGCCCTCCACCTGATTCATTGAGCTTACTTTCCTTGAAAAAAGTTTTTTGTTCACCCTTCTCAACTGCAGCAGAGGACACAGAACAAGACTCCTTCCTACCATTAATATAAGGAAAATGTTACAAACAATTTTTAATCAGCAGTTCAAGGTTACCCTCAAACATTATTCCAAATGGAGTGTCCATGATGCACGACGGAGGGTCTCCAAACACCAAAGTTTTACAGGGAATACAATGGGAGGACTCAGTTCCCAGAACCATTTCAATCTTACTAATATAAGTAGAGTCATCCGTCAGTGTACGATCAGCGAACACACAACCTCCGTCCGAATAAGCGAAGAATGCTTTTCCCAGACTAGGTAACTTCAAATTAATATTTATGCTAGGTACACACACGCACCGCAGGAATAACAAAATCTTTGTCTGCTAATTTGATAGGAACATTTACAATCTTAGTCACATAATCTCTAGATTCATTAAATCCATTAATAGTTGATGGTACATTAGACTTCAAGATTTCAAGCTTATTTGCATTTGCAATATTTTGAACAATGAAATTGGTCTGGCATCCAGAATCTTTCATAACGAGTGACCCCGAATTCAATTTGCATGTGTAAGTCGGAAGATCAGAACTTTCGCTAGACTCCGCGAGCAAAGCATGCTCGACCCAGACCATGGTATTCGCTACTTCGGTACCGTCCTTACCACGAGCACTTCGACCAAACCGCTCCGCATTCACCCCTATTCTGGGATTAGCATTGGGTTTTTCGTTAAGACACAGAAACGAAAAATGCTCCTTAGAACAATTTCTATATTTACTTCTAAATTTAAATTTACAATTAGCCGTAGAATGATTTGTATACGAGCAACGCTCACAACCATTCATTTCCCTGATTTTATCCAATTTCTCTTTCGCCGTGCGAAATTGAGTACATTTATGAAATGGATGATCAGCTATCTGCTTCTTTTTAGAGCAAAGCAAACTAGTGCGTAACTTATCACTCCCATCATACTTTACTTGCACTGCAAAATTGTTAGTTTTTGTGAACTCTTTCGCAGAATTCTCTGAAGCATTGGACTTTGTTTTTCTGTCGTTCCCTTTGCTGACAGCAATTTGATACCTTTCAATGGCTTTGAACCAATTATCATCTATTTCCTTCAATGAAGGTTGATTATTGTTAGTGATCTGAATGAACTGTGTTTGCAGGGTGTCGTTCATAGATTTCCAAATAAAGAAGGTCAAACTCATCTCTGCAGATCTCCCAAGGTATCAAAAGACTCTCTGACCATCCTGACCTCAGCTATAAATGAGAAAGGATCTTTCTGGTATGGGAAACTCAAGTCCACCAACTTCTGAATAGTTTCATGAATTCTCTTTGATGGTGAAGCAAGAGCTTCATTGAGAAGAGCTTTGGGTTCCTTATAGGATTGTTTTGACACCTCTAAAGATTCAATCAAAATTAAGGGTCTACCAAATATTTGCTTCTTGAACAAAATGAACTTTTCGTAATCTGAATATTCATACCGGTTCACCACTGCTTCAAAATGATGTAAGAATTTTTCGAGGCTTTCCCCTTCTTGGGCATGAAACGTGGGCAATGGTGCTACTGGAGCTTTCAATTTATTATGAGACACCACCTCACCGGCACGAACTGAAGGTAAGGACGAATGTGAGTTTGGTGTGGTAAGTGGAAGAAAGTCTGGTGTGAAGGAAGATTGGGCACGAGAAGGTGTGGTCTTGATATTGATGTGGGTGAAAGTTGAGTTAGGTGTAGGAAGATGGGCATATGTGAGTGCTTACAGACCTGGGAGCAAAAAGAGTGATGAGGAGAGGGATCAATTCTGAACTGACCTGAGTGAGTATAAACCTAATAGGTCTGTGTATGGAGCAGGAGTTGGTGGTCGGGAACAGTTTGTTCAAGAAGCGAGATATTCACAAGTACACATGGGTAAGGATGGCCCATGGTGCAATGGTGGAGAGAGCACTGATGGATTTTGTGCTGATATCGAGGAGAGTGGTGGGGAGGCTGTTGGATGTGCGGGTGTTGAGAGGGGAGGGTGGAGGAGTGTCTGACCATCTGCTGGTGGAAGGTAGATTAAGAGTGGAGCAGATGTGGAAGGGCAACAAACGAGTGGGAGGAGGAAGAGAGGTAGTGAAAGTGAGTGAA
>SDVV010028258.1:0-11983 GCA_016164225.1 Gammarus roeselii | reverse complement strand
TATATATCATTTAAATATTTAATCAATAAAACTATGGTATAAATATGTGTTCATATTATCCTTGTGTTCAAATCAAAGATCTTGCAATGAAATTTTCATTAAATGCATAATGGTAACGATGAATGCGCACTCCATTACCTATTCTCGCATATCCTATACGTACGAAAATATATATACGTATAAACATAAACAATTCTGCCATTATTTATAAACATATAAATTTTTCAAAAAATATATCTAATCAATATCAATATGAACATATAATAAAAACATAAAATACAAAAACATTCCCTATTTCAGCCACTAGGCAGCCGTGTGAGTCAATTATAAATATAGAATATAAACACAAAGCACAAAACATTCGAAATCCAGCCGCAAGCCCAGGGCCTCCACCTGCGCAGCCCGCCCGGCTCTATTAATCCCTATCTGTAATGCTTCACTAAAAGCAGCTATGTCGATCAGCATAATATCAGCCATGAAGTGTTTTTTGTTTGGAAACTTGGTTATACCTCTATACTCCGTATAAAATAAATGAAATATCTACACACAGCTTAGTAGAATATATGAAACTTAATACTTTTGTGTTTAATATTTTATACAACGTTACTTTCACCGAGTAAACACTTTCATAGAGAATGACGTTTATTACTTCAAACATTAAGTTGATAACGTCGTATCGATTATTTATTCTATTAGTCCACGTGATCTGGTGACAATTTCAACTTCGATTACCTTCCCTAATGATTATGCTGGATAACTATTTCACCTCCCATTTGTATGTAATGTTTTGTTCTGTTTAATGTGGAGTTGTGAATGACTGCAATAATCACTTCATTTCACCCTAATTATAAGACGAGACTGGCTTGCATTTAATAAAATGAACTAACCTCAAAATCTACTACGCACTTGTCTTCTTGTATTTCAATCAATCCACCCAAGCACCGTTGGTTCCCATCCGCCGGTAGACGTAATCTATTCCTCGTCAACCCCCTCAGTTTCCGACTCCCTCGATATCATTGTCTGTGGCCGCCCTTGTCAATAATAATATTTAAAGCAATCACTGCCAACCACTATATCATTAACGACCGACGGCCTGTAAGTTCGCCGACCCAGTATGAGGTCTAAGGTGTTTACCTAAATGACACTCACCCGGTACTCTCTCTGGGGTGGGTCGGGTTGATATAAATTGTGTGAATCTATAATATTACCGCTGCGTTCCATACAATGCTGAAAATCTACATGTGGGGAATTGAAACACTCGTCTACGTCTATTACATATCTTTACTTTGCTAAAAAAAAAAAACGGAGACCGACCGGACTGACCCTCCACCCGAACATATGACAGCCTTATTATAATATGTACCCCGGCGCACGGGGACCACCGCTATACCATATACCAACTATAACATAAAATGCACAGAACTGGCGCACGCACCGAACCACACCAGAAATTGCTAACACACAGTAAAAAAACACAGGCACGTAGGCCCAATATAAAACCCGCTGCTTAGATGTAGAATGGATATGTCTATCCTAATAATAAGGCATGAGCCACGCACCACAATAGTGAATATGCACACACGTGCGTAATGAAAAAGGACCCCAACCACAAAGAGGGTCACACAGGTTAATTACATTTTGTCTATACCTCCCTAGTGACACATGGGAAAACGGTCCAATCCTAGAGTTTACAAGAAAAAACGCCTTGATAAATTACAAATGACGTTAACCACTTTTTAACCAATGACCGGGCATTTTAACACTTTGCCCCTCGTAGACGTAGAGAAGATTATTGAAACCCCTAACGCTCGCCGGGAATTAGGACCCTTGGCTCTGGGTCCTCGTAGACGATGAAGGAAACTCCCTTGCGCCCGGCTAGGCACGTTGAAGGAAAACTTTCCGGAGCTCGTCGACTAACTATTTCGGAACACAATAATTGTCTGTAGATTCAATGATGTCTAACTCCAATTTGCTAGCCACTCCTTGGAGAATTTCACTGTAGATTCAAGATGTCTAACTCCAATTTGCTAGCTACTACGCTTTGGTGAGGAACTTGGCAAGGAAGGCTTTACTGGCAACAACTAATCGACCGGACTTCTTAAGTGGCGTTCACATCGTTCTCTCTCTGCGATGTTAAAAAGCCTGGCTACTTGGTGACTCTGTCTTATATAGTCCACAATCGTGACGTCATCGCCCACTACTCGCCCGGGAACAGGCCGGTGACCACTCCCCAACCCAACGTCGCAGTCGCACTAGGCTATTAAACCCTATAAGTAACAAATAAACTTAGGGTCAACATTCTACCTTTCAGATGGCGACCAGGCTTCACGAGCTCTCATCGTACCCTTAACATCTCTGCAGCTCAAACCCGATGATCAGTTGCTAAGGGAGCGCTGGCCTAATTTGCACGTAACAACACAGCTTATTGCCAGCCTTACAACCGTGCCTAGTTATCACACCTGACTCAATCGAGAGCATTTCTATTCATGATATATATAGAGACCTAAGGCCCCCAGACTACGGCGCGACGCTTGTGGTCATTTCGTTCTGTTTTTCCTCCCGAAGCCCTGAGTCTGCAGTCTCTCGGCAGGCGCCAGCCTCGTCGATGGTATGTCGCTGTTTGTTCAAACAAACAATGGTCACCAGCTCAGCGGTTTCTTCAGAGCGGACAACGGCTCGCTGGTACCCCGTGTCCGTATCTTGCACGGTGTATCTTTCAATCAGTATCCTGCAATCAGTATCCTGCAATCAGAACCCCGCAATCAGTGTCCAGCGATCAGGATCCAGCTACACCTCCCCCTCGGACCTGGACTCGGTATGGTTGCCGTGGCCGGGCCGAAGCAAGCGGATACTGGAGATGGACCAGATGGTGTTACATGATGCCATCACCACCCCAATTCGAGTGTGGCTGTTCGTGCCGGAGTGGATGCTGTCACGTTTGACCTCGCGGTCGCTGAGGGGCATGACATGAGGTCGGGTAGAGGTCTGAGGCCTATCGGCGGGGTCGTCCCGTCCGGGCCTCCATCAGTCTCCGGAGTAACTCGTCCTACCGCGTCCACATCGGCCCGACAATCATCTGTGTATAGAAGTCCCATCGGGATCAGAGTGGACAAGGGAGGCTCATAAGACACAGCATTATTTAAATGAACAAGAGAAAATCGGTTAGGCGGAGGGGATGGGGTAGGGACACATCTTGATGTCTTGCAGGGAGAATGACTTTGTATACGAATCGCGTCAGACCGCCTGCACCGTGGACACACTGAAAGAGGGTGCTGTTAATGAACAGGGGGCGTGTAACACATTCGCCCCCTTTTATTCTAAGTTCTCAGGGGCCCTCCCCTGATCATGACAGTCCAGCCTTGCCCATTCTGGTCGGGGTATGAATAAGTAGTAATTTCTTCTCTTTAGTGCTCGTAACTGCTCATATCTCAAAATTTCTGGCACTATTCCCAACCTCATAAGGGCAGCCTTCTCATCGGCGTCCATGGACACTAGGAGAAGGTACTGAATCCCCTCCCGAAGGTTTACGACGCCGTTGGTGACGGTTACACATAAATCTAATTCATTGAGAGAGTGGTGAAAACTCTCGAGTACGGTCTGTGCCGCCGTGGCCTGATCAACAAGTGTGGTAAGAGTGGCTTGGACATGATGAAAGTTTACGTTATTCTTTTGGATGGAAGTTATCACACCCTGGTTTGCATCAGCAAATTTCTCCTTCAAATATTCAATGTCTTTTTCCGTTGCCACTCCCAGCACAGATTTCAACAGATCATCGCCAATATTTAGCAACTCACACCTCCCCCTAACAACACTTCTAGTCTCTTCCCCCTCTGTGGTTACACTACCTGCCATTCCCGCTCTAGCACGGCCCAACTTTCTCCTTCAATCTCGCTCCAACGCACGTAGCGAAAGAGTGTTTAGGAGGCGCAATACCTCTTGGCCCGCGCGTGTCAACAACACCCGGAAATGGTATGGCATTGCCTGGATTGCATCAAGAACCGCCACCTGATGGGCCTGGGTCATCGAAACCAATCCCAACGCGTCGACCAATTGTACGGCCCTCTCGAACAGCTCAGCTGCTGACCGTGCGACGAAGGACTTCGTGTGATATTACAGTCGCACGACCAGCTGCATTTGCACGAAGGTCACAGTACCGCCGGCCGAGGCGATCACTCCATTTCCTGGCACATGCGCTTCATCGTCAGCCCCCTCGGTTCTTCCCGGCATGGAGCGTTGGGCGAACCGAAAGGAAGCAGCTCCAGAAGCAGCAGAGGTACGAGTTGTAGGGCCAACCTTTCGCGTACAAAAAAATGTTGTTTTAATTCTAACTTATACAAAAAATGATATAGGAAATAAAAAATATTATTCTAACAGATGCAAGTTATAGTGATTATATCTATTTACAAGACGGCCGTCCAGGTTTCGTGAACGAGTAAAAATTGGTTCACGTGCGAGTGGAGGCCTATCCATGGCTTCCACTACCGGCACATCTACCCCTACAGGGGTATCCTGAGCTGTAAAAGATTTGGGAACCAGTGTTCCCTCCTCCCCGCTCTCAACTCCCTCGGTTGGTTTGTCTAACCCCTCACTTGCGTCCTCCCGTAACATCGGCGAGGGCGCCTCATGTGAGATAGGTCACAGGGCAAAATGTCGTCTAGATGGACTTTGCGCTCCTTACATAATTGATATTTGTAGAGATAAATTGTAAGGTGAATGTATTTTGTGACCACGAATGGTCCCTCCAATCTGGGTGACAGCTTTGGATATTCTGTTGGTTTGGAATGATATTTAGCGTATACTTTTCGGTTCAAAACTAGTTTCTCTCGCGAATATATTTAGTTGATTTGTATCTATTCTATGTATAACTTTTTTGTTTAACTTGAGTCGCATATTCACCCGCTTTATTATTTATATAATGGTTTTAACCCATCTTTACAATATGTCCGTGCTATTCAACTTCTCAACCCTACAATTGAATTCATATTTTATGTATATGCACAGATGATACTATTGTAAACAAGATTTTCTCCGTATAATCCGAACCGGCCCCTAGGGATGAGCTACGATGAATTAAATCTGGATTTTAATCCCACGCCAATGAGTTTTTATACGATTTTTGATAACATATATTGTGATTCATGCTTCGCAAAATGGATTAGTTATAAACCGGCCGCCGACAAGAGATGTGCTGTCACAAATTTATTTTATCTCTCGTTTCGCTAATTTAAATAACACGCAAAAACAAACTAAGTTTGATATATTCTAGTTAACTATGTATTGAAAACCCATTTCTAGACGATAAAAATGAATGATTTTAACAAAATAATAATAACTCCTCCGCCATCGAAATTGTACAGAGGAGCATAATACGCGATGTAAATAATAATGTAACCTCTGGGAGAAAAACAAGTCCCGTCCCGGGACGTACGAATTTGAATGAAACATGGCCCAACAAACTGCTCTGCGGATCAGCGCTTGTAGTACGACCATGGTCCAGCACACAAAAAAATATATATATGGAAATACATGTATATCGTAAACTCAACATGACTTGACTATGGCATTTTTTTTCAATAAAATTTACCCCGTTGAATTTCCTATCTTCGTACTGTTGAATTTAAATGATTTCGTCACGCAACTAGTACTTGAAAGTTCTAGACACCAATTAGTTTTTCTCTATAAAATTATACATAATCTATACGTTTTAATATAAGATGATCGCTCGTTATTTATTCAAGGTCGAAAACGATACGCAAGCTCGAGTTTCTATCGATATCGAAGGTAAAAAGTTTCATGACGAGCGGGATTCGAAACCGAGACCTCGATCTTATAAGTCTAAGACTGATACCACTAGCCATGAGAGAATGAGAATCTTTTTTACAGAGTGACGAAATATATAGTGTTCTATTCAAGAGGAACAGCGTATCTTTTTTTTTTTATGATTGGAAATTATGAAGACTTAATGCCACGCGAATTTATTTAAATTGACGGGTCATAAGGTATAATAAAAAATAGCAACCAAATTCTTCTAGTGTCAACGTGAGGTCCAGGAACATGACCTAAATAAAAAAAATGAAAACCTGCTTAATTTATCAGCTACATGTAAATGAAACAAGGTCTAAATATATAAAAAAACACTTTCGACAGGGTCTAAAATCATTGAAAAAATACTTTCAACAAACTATTTGCGGAAATCATGCTACATTTATTGTACATGGCTATACACAGGCCAACATGACAATATTGCATATTTTACATAACTTTTTATTTCTGAGTAACTTTTGATGGATGTATTGGTTGTTAAATGTATAATGTATGTAGCTAACTGTGAGTCAGTTAATTTAATCTTGTTTTTAATAGGATAGACAGGAGTAGCGGAATGCAAAGAAAATAGTGAGTGTTCGGTAATGTTGTTTGTATAGTGTGCTGATTGTTTTTGGTTTTAGGTCGCTAATGGGATGTTAAATGTTTGTGAATAATTTCTATCGTCAAAAACTATCTTCGCGCGGTGTTTTCTAACAAGTCCGTGCCAATCAGTAGCTTATAAGAAGCTGAATGACATTTGTCAATAGCGACCATCTGATGGTTGAACGTAATTTGAATTGGCCTTTTCGTTTGAAGTTTGGATTTGACGAACCTTCCGCCCTTAATTTTGACGAATTTATATTTCACTGCAATTTGAGTATTTCGCATATCCAACACAGTATGGCTTGTCCGTTAAAGTCAGTCAGACGGGCCCCTCCCTAAGGGTCGAAGGCCTAGACACATCTTCAAGCACTCCAGCCTTAATGATTGTCCTTCCGGCTTCCGTATCTAACCAACCACGCACACGTCAAAACATTCACCACCATGGCGACCATCGGAATCCGAATTTCCTTTCCAAATTCGAAGAGCTATCCACAGCTCGTTTATTTGTCACTAACAACCAGTGACTTTCCACTCTCACTCTTCACACCGTCACCACCTTTTATACACAGCTAGTTTATTCACCACTAACTAACGGTGAGTTCTACTCTCCACACCGTCACCACATTTCTGTTGTAACACACCACACTGAAAAACCACCACGCACCAGTCACAGTCTTACTCTCATCCCTGGGGCTGTCGAGCCCTGCTACTGACAAAGGGTTCTCAAGATCATTCAGAGGCTTAACCGTTGACGTACCAAGTAACGAGGTGATCAGTTCCGCTACAGTATTCTTGAAAGCATACGCTGAATGTCGCTCTCCCAATTTGGAGAGGCAATAAGAGTCCATCGAACTAACAGAGACATCAGGGAGACAGGAGGCTAGCTGGGCCTTCCTTGTGCCGAGCCTCCTTGACAAAGGAGTCTGCTTCGGATTTCGAAAAAAAATTACCCCTTCCTCGTGCCGAGCCTCCTTAACAAGGAGTCTGCTTCGGACTTTATAGAAAATTACCTTTCAAAATTTCCTCTCATTTTGGTTTTATCGGGACATTTAGTCGCAAGATACTCCGACCTGCCGCAGTTGAAAAATTTCTACATACTAATTTGAAGCAATTTGGCAGTCGTCCTTTCCGAATATCTCCCCTGATTCGCTTCATAGCCTTCTTCTGGCTCTCCCTCATACGAGACTATCTCCACACACGGGTTCTCCGTGTCTTGACTAATTTTAACTCCACCCACTAACCATAATTAATAGGAGGGCCTCACGCCCAACCCTCTCCGAGTACATTCTTTACAACCACCACATTAATTTATTTGAGGAGGCCTCACGCCCAAACCTCTTACAGTATATCCACTATACGAGTCGTAACTCAACCCACGAGTCACACTCAACCACGAGTCACTCCACTACCACGAGTCATAACTTAACCCACGAGTCATACTCAACCACGAGTCACTCCACTACCACGAGTCATAACTCAAACCCACGAGTCATACTCAACTACCACGAGTCATAACTCAAAACCACGAGTCATACTCAACTACCACGAGTCATAACTCAAACCCACGAGTCATACTCAACTACCACAAGTCACTCCACTACCACGAGTCATAACTCAAACCCACGAGTCATACTCAACTCCCACGAGTCATAACTTTAACCCATGAGTCATACTCGACTACCACAAGTCACTCCACTACCACGAGTCATAACTCAAACCCCCACGAGTCATAACTCTATTACTTCGCTTCGTGAGGGTACACCACGGCGATCAGGATTATAGACTCTTCTATCTGATCCCTGGGTCCCTCCCTCTGACTAAATATACCCTGGAGGATCGCATTTGATCCCCATGACCTCATTCTGTCTCTCAGTCACATAATCTTTAGTCATTTACTGCTTGTCTCAACACGTCATTCTCTCTGAACGAGCAGACGGACACCTGTCTCGTGTCAAGTGCATTCGTCCTTGCTGTCATTACACCACCATGCTTGTCCGTCAAGGTCAAACGTCTAGCCACAGTGGCGCCAATCAACCGAGACGCCACACAGAGTACGTACCAAGCAACAACAAGAACTGTCCTTTCTGGCCACTGACCTACGGTCACCTCACCGTCTGGACGTATAAAATATAATGTAACACATGTTTTATTAGCCTCTATCAAACTGGTATAATTTTGCGCGGCGACATCATTCACCGGAATAATAAAGAACTGAATTAAATTATTATGAGGTGTGAGAACAGGAGTGTTCGCTATCGCGTCCACTTGTCTCAAATCGATACTCGAGTGTTTCTTACACTCTTTCAGGCTATCACGTACCAAACTGATGCCTATCTAATTGAGACTCATAGGATTTACTCAAAACCGTCGAGAATTTTCCATAAACTACCAGTCAAAAAATGTTTGCCACATATTGAATTATTTTAAATACCACCACTCTCCACTTGACTATCTATAAATTATTATCTAATGATTTTCCTATCGCGGATTTCAATAATTCTACTCCAACTCCACTGAATTTACCACGGTTTTCAAATATTCCACTGACTATTTCATTATTCATTAAACCACATTGTAACCAAAAAACGCGCTACACAGCAAACAAATGCCTATGGACCACAATAAAACCCAGCGAAGCTGTTGAGCCCTGCTGCGGCGTTTGTTCCACTAAAACTTTCTCACGTTAATACTTGTCTACCGCCAGTGCAACTCTACTTGGTTATCTGGTTTATTTGACACACATCTCTCTCGCTCGTTAAAAAAAAAACTGATCTACGATCTCAGCTGAGTTTTTACAAAAAAAAAATCACACGTCCTGCAGTTGCTCGTTGTTGCCATGCCCTCTTTTTTCAGCCCAGTTCCTCCACCAACTTCACCTCCACTTGCATCTTCACCAACTTCACCTCCACTTGCACGGAACGAGAGAGAGACTGTTCTAACTGACCACTGATAAAACTGTCTGTACCACTGAGACAAACTGACTGTCCACACCACTGATAAAATAGTTAAACCCACACATAGACGCAGCGTTGTTTGGAAAATAAATGGAAACAGTAAAACAGAGAGTCACACTCTGATTCACTTGTGAACTGTGAGTAATATCAATCCTCACCAGGGCACCAGTGTGTGGCCGCCCTTGTCAATAATAATATTTAAAGCAATCACTGCCAACCACTATATCATTAATGACCGACGGCCTGTGAGTTCGCCCGACCCAGTATGAGGTCTAAGGTGTTTACCTGAATGACACTCACCCGTTACTCTCTCTGGGGTGGGTCGGGTTGATATAAATTGTGTGAATCTATAATATTACCGCTGCGTTCCATTCAATGCTGAAAATCTAAATGTGGGGAATTGAAACACTCGTCTACGTTTATTACATATCTTTACTTTGCTGAATAAAAAAAAAAAAGCCCGGAGACCGACCAGACTGACCCTCCACCCGAACATATGACAGCCTTATTATAATATGTACCCCGGCGCACGGGGACCACCGCTATACCATATACCAACTATAACATAAAATGCACAGAACTGGTGCACGCACCGAACCACACCAGAAATTGGTAACACACACAGTAAAAACACAGGCACGTAGGCCCAATATAAAACCCGCTGCTTATATGTAGAATGGATATGTCTATCCTAATAATAAGGCATGAGCCACGCACCACAATAGTGAATATGCACACACGTGCGTAAAGAAAAAGGACCCCAACCACAAAGAGGGTCACACAGGTTAATTACATATTGTCTATACCTCCCTAGTGACACATGGGAAAACGGTCCAATCCTAGAGTTTCCCTTTTAACAAGAAAAACGCCTTGATGAATTACAAATGACGTTATTCACTTTTTAACCAATGACCGGGCATTTTAACACTTTGCCCCTCGTAGACGTAGAAAAGATTATTAAAACCTCTAACGCTCACCGGGAATTAGGACCCTTGGCTCTGGGTCCTCGTAGACGATGAAGGAAACTCCCTTGCGCCCGGCTAGGCACGTTGAAGGAAAACTTTCCGGAGCTCGTCGACTAACTATATCGGAACACAATAATTGTCTGTAGATTCAATCATGTCTAACTCCAATTTGCTAGCCACTCCTTGGAGAATTTCACTGTAGATTCAAGATGTCTAACTCCAATTTGCTAGCTACCACGCTTTGGTGAGGAACTTGGCATGGAAAGCTTTACTGGCAACAACTAATCGACCGGACTTCTTATGGGGCGTTCACATCGTTCTCTCTCTGCGATGCAAAAAAGCCTGGCTACTTGGTGACTCTGTCTTATATAGTCCACAATCGTGACGTCATCGCCCACCACTCGCCCGGGAACAGGCCGGTGACCACTCCCCAAGCCAACGTCGCAGTCGCACTAGGCTATTAAACCCTATAAGTAACAAATAAACTTAGGGTCAACATTCTACCTTTCAGATGGCGACCAGGCTTCACGAGCTCTCATCGTACCCTTAACATCTCTGCAGCTCAAACCCGATGATCAGTTGCTAAGGGATCGCTGGCCTAATTTGCACGTAACAACACAGCTTATTGCCCGCCTGACAACCGTGCCTAGTTATCACACCTGACTCAATCGAGAGCATTTCTATTCATGTTATATATAGAGACTTAAGGACCCCAGACTACGGCGCGACGCTTGTGGTCATTCCGTTCTGTTTTTCCTCCCGAAGCCCTGAGTCTGCAGTCTCTCGACAGGCGCCAGCCTCATCGATGGTATGTCGCTGTTTGTTCAAACAAACAATGGTGACCAGCTCAGCGGTTTCTTCAGAGCGGACAACGGCTCGCTGGTACCCCGTGTCCGTATCTTGCACGGTGTATCTTTCAATCAGTATCCTGCAATCAGGACCCCGTAATCAGTGTCCAGCGATCAGGATCCAACTACATGTCAGCAGGTTAGCCGACTTTTTGCTGAGCGGAAACAAAGAACAGAATGGAGACCACGCCTGCGATGCCTTCCTTCCTCCGTGCGCTCTATGCGGTAAAATAAGGTTGTTTTTTAAGCAAATTCTACAAATTCCATTCTTTAATTAGTGTTGCCTACTCAAACTCGAGGAACTGCAGTGGAAATTATCATAACTTCTACTAATTTACTGAGTCTTGTTTGAGTGCCTCGGATTTTTTTGGCAAAAAATTATTAGCGTATTTGAGGAAGCTTGGGCATTCCTAAATTGAAGTTCACCGGACAAACTGCAGTGCGGGAACGAGTCTTATTTGGGGCCCGGGCCTCGCCGAACAACTTGCCTAATTCATACATGCAATGAAAAGACAATACACATTTACCCTGCTCTTATTAGGAGAGTCGAATGAGATTAGAAAGCCGATGGTCTAAAGTCAACTTAGTAGTTTTATAAATTGGCTATTTGAATCTTCCCACGGTCACCTGCACGTCACACAGAAGACATAAAAAAATAAGTAAACGCAATACCATTTATTGGTTTTTGGCTTATGCATATATAGTCTCTCATCTGCATATGAACAATTAGTTGAATAAAAATTAGCTCCCATGTGATACGCAGTATATTATGTTATGCGTGTGTTCATATTGGGACAATTCGGACGAG
>SDVV010028257.1:0-11983 GCA_016164225.1 Gammarus roeselii | reverse complement strand
TCCTGATTCTCTAACGTAAAAACAGAGCAAAAGTATTCGTTAAGTAGAACACTAATTTTGGTGACGTCCGTTTCTAGCTCACCAACATCGTTCTCGAGAGGACCTATTACAGATTTTACGTTTTTTTTGCTCGAAATATAACTAAAAAATTGTTTCGGATTAGTTTTGGCATTTGCAGCAATTTCATTTTCATAATCTTTCTTCTTACGTTTAAGGACCCTCTTTAGATCTCGTCTGCTAATTTTATATTCATCTTTTGCCACGTCGTCATGTGGATGTCTCTGCTTGGCCGAATGCTTTGCTTTCTTTTGTGATTGGAGGCGCTGCAATTCTAGGTGGTAAGTTACTTCATATTTCATGGTTTCAATATATGTTTAGTTACATGATAGAGAATATAAAGTATTATATTAGTATAAGTGAACCGTGTTAGTGTGTTTCATTAGGTTTTGTATGTTCTGTGTCGAGTTTACATCTTCAATGCAGAGTTTTGGTTATTAAATACAATTATTGGAATATTAGGTTATATTACGTTGGCATCAACAATGTAGAACATTACTATAATTCAGTTAGCTGCTGTATCATTTTTCTATTTTATGTATCTTATACGTCCTGTTACGATTGTTGATGTGGATGCTATAGATATAAAAGATTTGATTTGCTACAAGGTTTGCTTGTTCTATGTTTAGTGTATATTAATTTATTGCTTGGTTGGAATACCCCCATAGTTCAATGTATTTGAGTGTTTAGAGGGCTTCCTTATGCAAAATAAACTCGTTGCGCCTATGGTTATTTAAAGAAGTAGACCGTTTTCTATGATGGATACCCACGTATATCATAGTTTTTATTGATGCTCACGCTAGAGTAGAGAATTAGTTATTTCTGTTGTTGTTGGGTTTCGAACGCCTATTAAATACTTATTAATTTGTTAGGCATAAATTCCTTCGATTTGTTGTAGTGATAGTCTGCCACCGGGAAATAACCTAACATTACGTGAAACTAAGCGATATTACTGGCCTTGTAACAAATAAAGTGAAATAATGCTATAGAAAATATCTCAAATCTATAGTAAATTGCTACTCTCTGATACATTTTATGCCTCACCAGTCGCAACAATAGTAGGCGAGTCCTTTGGCACCCCACCAGTCACTGCAGCGGCAGACGAGTCATCAAGAGCCCCACCAGTCACCGTGGCGACATGTATGACACCAGTCGCCGCTGTGGTAGACGAGTCAACAAGCATCCCACCCGTCACCGCAGTGGCAGACGAGTCATCACGCGCCCCACCAGTCAGTGCAAAAAAAGGAGCGTCATTGGGTGTCTGTAAAGGGTTCGTATCTTTATCAGAATCGCTGGATCGCAGGATCGCAATATTAACACCATAAACCCCATTCAGTCCCATCCGAAAGGCATGAAACGCATGACACAGTTTATAATAAATATAATTTTGAAATAACAGAAGAAACAAGATATAGATCACTAACAATGAAATATTTACGAAGACGGAGCCTGGAACAATACTTAGCTAAATGGGGTAGGATGAAAAGATGGTGCTCATGTCCGTAGGGTGCTAAACAAACAACCAAGCTCTCCTTCGCTCTAACGGGCAGGTGTAGGCAGGATTACGGGATTCGCAGCGTAGGCAGGATTACTGGATTCTCAGCATAGGCAAGACTACTGGACTCTCAGCGTAGGCAGGACTACTGGACTCTCAGCGTAAGCAGGACTACTGGACTCGGAGCGTAGGCAGGACTAAGAGTTCTCAGCACAGGTAGGCCTCCGGCACAAAAGCATGGCCCCGTCAGACACGAAAAATTGGAAGACTTCAATTTTATCAATCTAGGTTTTATAGATATTTATGTGCATCGAATCTGGACCACGTAACGCATAGCCATATACAAATAAACACTCTAACACGGTTAACGCATTAAAAATCAATAAATACTCTAACACGGTCAATGCCTTATTATCAATAAACTCTGACACTCAACACTCTGAATATCAATAACACTTTGAAACCTAACGCTCTAAACATCAATAAACTCTTAAGCAAGGTTAACGCTTTAAACATCAATAACGACCTACAGTGCTTCTAACACACCTGCACTTGGTCGACGCTCTGCGATCAACTGATCGCCGCGACCATTTGTGCAGAGGTAAACGTACAGGAGCGGCACAAGCGGTAAGTTCAAGAAAAGACTCATGAATTGCGCGTCCTGACTTCAGTCGCTCACTCCAGCTCATGCTCTGCATTTTCCAAATCGCCCATCACTTCAAGCGTAATTTGGTCGATTGTTGTAATATTTTGGTATTCTATGTTTATTTTACGTCCTGTTACGATTATTGGCTTGGGTACTATAGTTATAGAAAATTTGATTTGTCCCTGTTATGGACTGCCTTTGATAAAAATTTCATCAAATTTGTATAAACTAAAAGGCATTCGTGTAGAAGTATTCTACATTATTTATTGTAGGTATCAGTTATGTATATTGGACGCACATCTTAGTAGTTTATTCAAGCAAGATATTGGATGCCGTACATACGTACGTGGTAGGTTACTTCTTATTTCATGGATCCAATATATGTTTAGTTACATGATAGAGAATTTAAATTATCATTTTATTATAAGTGGACCGTGTTAGTGTGTTTCATTAGGTTTTGTATGTTCTGTGTAGAGTTTACATCTTCAAGCAAGGTTTTGGTTATTATATAGAATTATAGGAATATTAGGTTATATTACGTTGGCATCTACAATGTAGAACATTACTATAATTTAGTTAGCTGTTGTATCATTGTTCTGTTATATGTATCTTATACGTCCTGCAACGATTGTTGGCGTGGATGTTATAGCTATAAAAGATTTGATTTGCTACAAGGTTGGCTTGTTGTTTGTTTAGTGTATAATAATTTATTGCTTGGCTGGAATACCCCCATCGTGCAATGTATTTAAGTAGTTAGAGGGCTCCCCTATGCAAAAAAACTCGTTGCGCCAGTGGTTATTTGTATAAGTAGACCGTTTTACTATGATGGATAATCCCGTATATCATACTTTTTGATGATGCTCACGCCAGAGTAGAGAATTACTTAGTTATTTTTTGTTGTTGTTGGGTTTTGAATGTTTATTATATAATTATTAATTCGGTAGGCATAAATTCCTTTAATTTGTTGTAGTGATAGGCTACCACTGAGAAATAACCTAACATTACGTAAAACTGTTCGATACTACCGGCTTTGTAACAAATAAAGTGTAATAATTCTACAGAAAAATATCCCAAAACTTAAGTAAATTGCTACTCGTTGATACATTTTGTGCCCCACCAGTCGCAGCAGTGGTAGGTGAGTCATTTGGCACCGCACCAGTCACTGCAGCGGCAGACGAGTAATCAAGAGCCCCACCAGTCACCGAAGCGTCTGATAAGACACCAGTCGCCGCAGTGGTAGGCGAGTCAACAAGCATCCCACCTGTTACCGCAGTGGCAGACGAGTCATCAAGTGCCCCATCTGTCAGTGCAGAGGAAGGAGAGTCATTGGGTATCCCAACCTTCACTGCCCTGGCAGACAAGACATTGGGCGTCTCACCAGTCGCTGCAGCGGCAGACGAGACATTGGAGGTTCCACCAGTCACCGCAGTGGCAGGCTAATTTTCAGCAGGCTTCACCGGCCTTCGACATTTTTGGACGTGTTCCACGAGTGGGTTGATTCCAATAGATTAGGCAGACGTGGCCACTGGGTCACCTTCAATGATTACTTAGCTTGCAATAATTTTTTCCCCGTCAGTCATGTATAGGACTGTGGGGGAGCTGTACACATTTCATACATAAGTATCTAAGCTAGGACAATTATTTATTATATTTAACAACATTAGCTTCCTATTTCATGGGCTCCTATTTAATCCCAACTTCCATTAGTCTCTGTTTTTTTAATAAGTCTTCTGTGCACTTGTGTTCCTCTGAAGTGCCAGTCGCATTTCAATGTGAGACGGAAAATATTAAAAACTTCACCTTGTTTACATTGAAGATCGCAGAATTACACCTCTGCTTTTGGAACAAATCATTAGCAGGCGACCCTTCACAGGGACGATCGTGTCTAAAACCGAAAACCTTGGACTTGGAGTCTTTTAAAGCATTTTGCTTCTCCGGCCCCACAGTCTGTTTCTGTGTATAAACTTTGTTCATCATCTTACTAAACGTGTAATCAGGTTTATACTCTGTTTGGTTGTTGTTCATTAGTAAAAAAAATTAACAGATATGTTTCAAAGTGTAGGAGAGGTCCTACCGACGTCTCACCTTGAAATGCGACTGGCACTTCAAAGGACCACAAGTGCACATAAGACTTGTTCTTTTGAACACATGCTGAGGACCACTGCCCCAGTTTCTTGGCCTGGAGCTCCTCAATTTGATAATTTTATTCAATCTCATAACTCGTATGCTCATTTCGATCTAGACTCAATACCTAGATAGAGGCATCATGACCCCAATCTCTTTGGCAAGCAAACAGGCCTGCAGTCGGGGAAAAGTATGAGCCCGTTGAGGGTATAAGCGTGTTGCGTGTTGACTGTAACTGTTTCGAACAGGACAGTCAGCTGCGACTACCTAGAAACGTTCATCTTCCCATCTCCATTCACCCCTATTGCATTATCATTTTAGCCTTCATTTTCTTGAGTGTTTGCTTCGCTGACTATCCCTTACTCATCCTTCAAGGAAACAACTCGACATGAGCACTTGTGCTCGTTGTATTTTTGAAATCTAATCCACTAAGTCGTGTGCTTTTGTTTACTGCAAACATTCTACATTGATATATATAATCAATCTAGCAGGAGTGTATACATAGTCCTAACTTGGATTGACCGTGGGAATGTAGTGCAATGACTGACCACCAAAATCTCGATTGGTGATTTCGTATCGCGAATTTTAATTCTATTGTTTAAAAACATCAACAGGTTCGTCAGAGAGGAACGATTGTGACTAAAACCGTGCTGAGTGTAACCTTTCAATATAAGTGTTTCTCAGAATTCTGGGATTCTATCCGTAATCAAAATGTTCATCAATTATCCAACTACTGATGTGAGACTAATTTTGTGACACTCGTCCATTTTTTTAAATTTAATAATAGTTGGCCATTTGTGAAAGACTGGCTGAAATTTTGAAGTTCTGCGATTTTATTCCTACTTTCATTCAGTATTCTGGGTGAATCTTGATCTGGACCTGTAGATTTTGCGACTATATGTGTATTGAACAACTTTGGCAGGGAAAAAAATTACGGGAATATCTGGATTCTCTAACGTAAATACAAAACATAAATATAGGTTTAGGGAGACACTCATTCTAGTGTCGACTATTTCTAACTCGTTACGATCATTCTCACGAAGACCCGTAACAGATTTTTATTTTTTACCAGAAAAATAGTCGACATTTTGTTTCGGGTTCCACACTTCGTCGCTTTGGCATTTGCAGCAATGTCCTTCCATTATTTCTTTCTGCGTTACAGTTCCTTTAAAATACTGCTGCTCATTTTATAATAATTTATTTTTGCAGCGTCGTCATGCGGGCATTTTTGATACGATGAATGTTTATTTTATTTTATTTGTGTCTGAACATGCTACAGTTTTCATTTCCAATATTCTGGCTGATTGACTGCTGATCGATTGTTTTTTTGCAGGATGAACTAAGTTTAACATTTATGAGCGTAGTTTAAAAATTGTTTAACGATTGATTGACGTCAAGCCAGTGGGTATGTCCGCTAATGCCATTGACTCTTGTAAGCTATCAAAATGAGCTAAACTAAAATTAGGGACTATAATATAGTTATTGACGTTTTGAACTCGAGCTCTATCGTGAAACGGATACAGTTATGGTCGTTGGTCTCGAGTGGTTTGCCCACTTCGACGTTCGTGAAGTGTGAGACCGTGCGCTAAGTACGAGATCAGGGACATTGCCTCTTCTTGTATGTGCCTTTACCACTTGGGTCATGAAATTATCGATAGCAAAATCAATCAGGCGTTGACAAACAACAGTACATTCGTATGTACCCAATCAATGTCAGAAATATATAAGTCTAGAAGAACAATACTTTTTTTGTTATGAATTGATACTATGTTTGGTGCCGGCTGCTAGGAATAGTAACTTCTAATATTTGTTGAGATTTGTACGAGGAACAATACTCTTCTACCCTCACGGCTCTGTCTATGTAAAATAGTGAGAAACCCTGGATTAGAGGACCGGTATTCACACAAATTTTAGTTTCTTAACATTCGTCGTGTCGTTTCTATCACTCCCTTTTTATATTTCATGGATTTATTTGTGGAGCAGCGATCTACGTCTGTAACTAAGACGTGATTTCCATCTTCACTGGTTTGGATTTCGATGCTAGTTATGGATCGTCGAGTTTCCTTTAATTTTTCAAGAGGTGCATCGGAACATAGGTATTCTCTGTCTTTCGTTGGCGGTAGCTCCTGCACCATGTCTGCGTCTGGGTATACATCCGTTGCAGGCGAGGGATGTTCCAAAGAAGAGAGCAGTGCCGGGGCCTTAGCGTTCTGTTCTGACACAACCTTGGACTGGGAGTTTTTGAAACATGACTTTTTCGAAACAAAAATTTCATATAATTTTTCTTTTTTGAGCTCAGCTCCTATGATCTTAAAGATGTTTACGAGGCTATCAAGTTCAACCGTGATTTTGCGTGCTCTGTTGTTCATTATATTAAAGATTCGATTAGATTATGGGGTCAATTTTAGCCGTGGCTACTTTAGTTAAAGAAATCTTAATTTAACCCTGTTTTGGACTTAGTTGGAGAGTAATTTTTATCAGATATTGTATATAGCTACTATAGCGTGTTTGTGTAGAAGTATTCCACACCATTTATTATAGGTTTCAGCGTATGTTGCTCGCATGTCCTGGTATCTTATTCAAGTCAGTTGTTTGGTTGATTACATGTTTTTTTCTCGTTCGTCACGGTTTTAAATGTACATTTTGGGTATGGTAGAGAATTGATCTTCTTGCTTTGTTATACCTCGGGAGTTTTAGTATGGGTCTTTGAGATTTGTAGGTTCTCTGTTGAATTTCCATCTTCGATGCAGGGTATTGGGTTTTTATAAAATTATAGGAATATTAATAATATTCCTATAATTACATTGTAATTATAGGAATATTATTGAAATAATGTTCTACATTGTATCTGCAATGTAGAACATTATTTCAGGTATAGTTTTTAACGTACGTTTTGGGTATGGTAGAGAATTTATCTTCTTGCTTTGTTATAACTCGAGAGTTTTAGTATGGGTCTTTGATATTTGTAGGTTCTCTGTTGAATTTCCATCTTCGATGCAGGGTACTGGGTTTTTATACAATTATAGGAATATTACGTTTGTATCTGCAATGTAGAACATTATTTCAGGTATGATTTATATTACGTTTGTATCTGCAATGTAGAACATTATTTCAGGTGTGATTTATATCACGTTTGTATCTGCAATGTAGAATATTATTTCAGTTATGGTTTTTAATGTACGTTTTGGGTATGGTAGAGATTTGATCTTCTTGCTTTGTTATAACTCGGGAGTTTTAGTATGGGTCTTTGAGATTTGTAGGTTCTCTGTTGAATTTCCAGCTTCGATGCAGGGTATTGGGTTTTTATACATTTATAGGGATATTACGTTCGTATCTGCAATGTAGAACATTATTTCAGGTATGATTTAGTCGTTCATTTTTAGTGTTTTCAATATCTTCTTAAAACCTGGTACAACGTTTGACGTCATTTTTATAGATATAGAAGATCCCATTTGTCACAAACTCGGTATTGTTGTTACTTTATTGTATGTTTATTGTAGGACCATTTTTCAATGTTTAGGAGTTAGAAGTGTCCTCTAGGTAAAAGCCCGTTCTGTTTTTGTCTATTTTGTGTAAGAATACCGATTTACTATGAAGGATACCCTTAGTGTATTCCATTTTTATGTGAATTAGTGGAGAGTAAAGAATCTTATCTGGCTATTTTATAGTTATTGCTGTAGTTGTATGATTTTTCCACGAAAATCATAGGAATATAAGTTTAAGAGGTGTAAGTTTGTACTGCATCTTTGTGGAATATTGTTATTGAAGCTAGCAAGTGTATAGTGTAATGTTTTATAAGACGATTTCCTGGAGGGAGGGGTCCTGGTGTAGAGGTGGTTTACACTCTTTAATGGTCATTTGGTGTTCGTCCATGCTCAACGTGAATTGTATATGTTCTTGTCGACGTCAATCTTAAGTTCCATGGGTTTGTTAGAGAGGTTATGTGACAAGCTGCTCATAGCTGTAGTGGTTTACTTAAATCATCAGTGAACAGGAGCCCAGTTTGTTTATTGCCACACTCTTCGAGACTCATGTCAGCCTCATTCATGACCACTGTACTTGTGTCTAGATTTTGGTTATGTCCAGAATGCGACTTTGCTTGACGTCGTTCATAGATGATGGACTAAACAGATGCGTAGTATGTCTGAGGTATTGTACCATGACTGGGTGTTACCTCTAAATTTGTTACATATCAGTGGTAGATTGCTGAGAAGTGACCAAGTAAAACATTGTAGAGTTCGTTGTTATGGCATAGTGGGCTTTGATTTGGTCCTGCAAGAGGCATAGCATAAGATAAGCTAAGGATTTTTTTATAGATTTGAACAGGTATCGTAGTAAAATATTATTATTCGCAATAACTTAGTGTTGAAGGTCAGATATTTTCGGTATGGCTATTATGTTGGTATATGTTCTCAGTCATGAAACAGATCACGTGGGATATTGGAGTAGGGTTTATCATCTGGGTGTGGTAGGATACACCGTGTATAATAGTTAGTAACTGTCAGTTAGGGTTAAGTAGATAATCTTATTTAGCTAATTTTGATAGTTGTTGTTGTATGTTTCGCTTGGTTATCATAGGAATATATATGTATTCGATACAAATTAGCCTATTTTCATAGAAAAGTGGGTAGAAAATACGCTTTTTTGGATGTAACGATCTAAAGTTTTGATATTCTTTACTTTTCGACACTGGGTTTGGGTCCGTTTCCATGTAGTCTTGGAGAGCTAATCTACCGGATTTGTGTAGAGTTAGTCTTAAAATTTCTTCAATAATTCAATATACATCTCAATTATGTTACCTAGTCGTATGTCTTTAATAGATGCTTAGTCCCACATGGCATACTTTTATAAATGTTTGTTATACGCTTGCAGTTGTACACTTAGAAGTTTTCGATTAATTCAGGCTTTGTTTTGAGATTGTGTTCCAAAGCAGAATATCCAATCTATATGCCGAGATTAGAGTCAGTGTTACCTGGAGAACAAGCGGAGATGGACGGATCATCCTCAAATAGACAATAATGAATGTTCAAGTGACAAAAATTAGTTAACGTGTTTTGGAATAAAAATTATCCGAAAATGATATGAGTCGGATCAAACAAATATTGACTATGGTTGAAAATACCAGTTATCTCAGAATGGGCTAAACAAGAATCAAAAGAGTAGGAGATAACATTCATATATGGATGAAGGAAAAAATAAGTCGGCTTAGGGTAACTAATGTCGACGGGTTACATTTGTATGTAACAAAGTTCAAGGGAAATATGAAAACAACTCTCGAAATTGATATGATCCGAGGGGAAAATCATCATGACTGTAATAAAGCTGAGGCATTGGGAAACGGATTTTTTCTAAGAACCAAAGAAAATCTGGGACGTATGCAACAATTTCTCATTGATAAAGAACAGAATAACATTGAATTTGAGAAGATTCGAATAATTAAGGTTCAAGAAGAAGAAGAACTACATTTGTGGACTCAAGGGCACGGAACAGCCTTTGGTATTCGCAACAAAGATATGCTGGATTATATGATGGATTTTGAGAGGAAACTGAAACATCGTGATGATGGGTATGGATGGCTATACGTGGCCTGCTGTGATCGAAAAAACGAGTTAGATGTCATTGATGATGTCTGTAAGATCTGTAATTAATACTAATAAATACTAATAAAACTATGTAAATCCTAAATCATTTGTTTATAACATTCTAAAACTCAAAGGTTAAGCGATGAATTGCATACATTGTGTCGGTCGGAGGTAACATCGAATTGTTGAAGTCAGTGGGAGAATATGTTTCAATGGGTGCAACGCTACCCATGAGCCTATCTCGGAGTGAATGCTCTATATGTGTGACAGAATGGTGAGATATAAATCAGAGTCCGGTCAGATCATACTCAGTCACGATTATGATTCTGTTGTGGAAGGATGGGGTATAGCTTGAGTCGTCGTTTGTTCGAAAGTAATGGAATGATGGGGGTCTGTAAGCTTTGCCAGAAAGAAATAAAATTTAGTGAACATAAATCCACGAGTAATGTGTGGAGACATTTGAAACGTAGTCATCGTGAAGAGTATGAAAATTATAGGAAAGAAAAAGGCAAATCAACTATAATGAAGTAAATGTGGTAGACCAAGTATGAGATGAAGTGTCCGTTTGTATGATGATAGAAACAAATATGAATTACTTGTAACGATAATTCCATCTAAGATTAAAAATCTGTCCTCTCTGATAACATATATGAGTCGAGATTGACCACGAAGTATAAATAATTAGGTGCAAGTTTTATAAAGAACCGTGTGTAGGGGGTTCATATGTATATTTCAATGACTGAAAACCGTACATAAGGTTGGGTTAGGTACCAAACATACGGTCAGGTTTGGTTAGGTTAGGTTTTGGATGGGTGTGAATAACATGTAAATGTGATTTAGAATTGTATCAAATAAAAAAAATCAAGATACATATGAAAAAAAACATTCAAATAATGATGAAATTATATATGAACATAGATGAAATTTACTAGATTAAAATTGGAAGTGCATATCAAAACTGCAAAGAATAGCTCAAAATGTTGAGTCAAGTGAAGATATTTGTTATGCATTGTATATATCAATGACTGAATACTGTACATATGTTAGGTTAGGTTAGATTTTTGATTATTTACTAGATCAAAATTGGATGTGTGTATCAAACTGCAAAGGATTCATCAAAATGTAGAGTCATGCGGAGATATTTGTTGTGCATTAATCCTAAAACACTGAAAAATCGTATGCAAGCATGAAAAATCGATCGAACATACATAATTTCTTGGATACAATAGGTTAGGTTAGGATGATTAGTTTTTTTAACATAACATATCGTGAAGCTGATCCAGTCGATGAATAAGTATCATACGAAAGCAGGAAATTTTGAAAGATGATACATTTTCTTGTTCAAGATTGTTGGGATAGGTTAGGTTGCCTAGATCTTTTAACCTAACATGACCTAAAGCTGCTTCACATTTAATATCTTGCAACAAAATTTTTTTTTTTATTCTAAACAGGTAAAAATGTCTCAGGTGTTAACCGATTCTGTATATGCATTCAAAATGTGTGTGTGTGTGTGTGTCTACATTAGGCCGGGATCAACCATGTACACGCCAACATTATAAATGGATATGCCGACATCAACCGTGATTACGCCTACATTATACCGGCATATGACGGTATCAACTGTGTATACGCCATACATTATATCGGCATATGCCGACATTTGCCGCCATATGCCGACATATGCCGCCATCAACCGTGTATACGCCATACATTAAATCGGCATGTGCCGAATTATATTCATTGATATTTGATCAATGTTGTCGTGCATTGATATATATTTCGCTAATTATGTACCTTAGACATGGTTTATATCCTAGATTTTGTTGACTGCGGACCTTACATAACAGATTTGTTGTAAATATGTTAGAGTGGATTTATTCAATATTCGTTATAACAGATGAAAATGGTAGGAACAACACATCCAACACTACAAAAAAACATGCATAAACAATCACTGACATATGCGGGTAGCTTACATGATCGTTTTGAACTCAACAGTCTACTAACGAGCGATCACCTAACATTACTTGAAACTAGTCGATAATACTGGTCTTGTAACAAGCAAAGTGAAAAAGTATA
>SDVV010028256.1:0-11984 GCA_016164225.1 Gammarus roeselii | reverse complement strand
TGACCTAATTATTCAAGTTGCTTTTTTTGAATATTTGTTTTTAATTACCATTCCCCCCCCCACATGGGTGGGCGAGGGGGCCCGGCTATTATGATGCAGCTGTTGTAAACCAGTGAAAACTGTCTGGTCCTGCTGCTGACAGTGGATCTTTGGACTGCACTCATGACCCAGAGTGTGTGTTGTGGGGTTACAGGCAGGACCCTTTAGCACGAAAGGGCTAAGTTGAGTGAGTTTGAGCAAATGAGGGTGTGAGGTGCGCCTTGCCGTTGGCCACCCTCCTTTCTGAGGGATTCAGCACAGTGTTTGTATCTGTATACTAAGGCAATAAAAATATACTCAAACAATCACTTAAACTGCAGATTGAAACTTGCCATGACCATAGCCCTCATCAGCCAGACCAATAACTCAACAGCAAAGAGTCTGACTGAAAATCATACCTCCCTCTCAACACCTAGGTGTCTTCAGTGATTTTGTTCAACCTGCTAGGCGCAATCTGACCAGCACCCTGCAACAGTTTTGATAGTGTTGTTTTTTAGATATAGTTACCTGGAGCTCCCATGCTCCAGTTCATCTTCACACCCACCAGGAAGAGACAGCAAGCAAATGTGCAATGATATCCCCTTCTACTCAACATGGCACAACTTTGGGACACAGCACTTGCCAACAACCTCAAACAGACCATCCATGAACAAGAAAAAAGGGCCAGCCCAGCACCCCTTGGTATGCACCACAGATTTGAGTCAAGTATTTGACAGTTCCACGACACATCCTCATAAAGAAAGCGCTCAACACAAGCTTCCACCAACTTCAACAAGTAGCTTTCAAATTTCCTCACTGGCAAACAAGCACACTGTCTACAATAATGAGCTTTCTCAAACAGGCCACATCCCCTATGATGTCCCACAGTGATCCGTCATTTCTTGCTCACTGTTCAACGCCATTAGACAAATTAAATTACAGCAACACAATATTTTAAACAAATATGATAAAACAAGTCAACAAGGTATTGTTTTCAGTTCTATAACAAACTGATTGCACTCACATGATCACAAAGGCATGCTAAGTGCAGTTCTGTTAGCTCATATGAATACAGTGTAAAAACGTTCACACCTAGGTATCAACCAGAAGTGGATACTTAGGCCTAGACTTGTTGCTCTGTCTTTTGTTAAACATTGGGTCATTAAGGAATTTACATACATATATCAAAGGTAACAGTGCAATCATTTTCCGGTCATTTACTTCTAGACAACATTATAGGTAGCGTCGACCGGGGTGACTCCCGCGGTCGGAAACACGGGGCTAATGCTTGCACTCCCCTTTTGGGCACCAAGACGGCGGAAATGTCACCGTTTGACTACGGGGCTTGAAAGACCAGGTCTTTGTTAGTAAGTATCAGTTACTTTGATGCGCACACAGAATTTATGAAAAATTGTCAAAGTGAAGGTGTGTTTTTCAGGTCCCTGAAAATTTTGGTTTGGAAAAATTGATGTTCCGCAAACTTTGATGCTGTGGCTAGTTTCCATTGGATTAGGGTCAAATTTGGTGGTGATACTTGGAATATGATGTAGTTTGTTGCGTAAGAAGGATTTTTGGGAAAAAATGTAAACTTTTGTAGATATATACAAATATACAAATTGGGGGTGACTCCCCACACCTATTTTGTTATTAAATATTTTCGTTTTTTTTTAATGAAAAGTAATCAAATGCACTTCTACACACATATGACATTTGGAAGTAGATGACCCACAATAATGACACCACAGCTAATTTCAATATGCGTAATGATTTTTATTAGGACCCAATTTTTTTAACACATGGTGACAAGTCTAGGCCTAAGTGTTAACATATGTTTAATGCTCAGGAACAAAAATTTTCATCACATTTCCATGTCGAGACAATAATCCCTTATCTAGCATGACTTGTTTTCATGTTAATGGAATAAGTTTGCTATAGATTTGACAAAATACATTTTTTACATGTTTTATCGTAATATTAAAACGATTGTTTTTTCATAATATTTGCTCATTTACTGATACTTTAGGGTCATAATTAGTTTAGGATGTGGAAAAATGACTTCTAGTAAAGTTAAATTGCAATTATTGAAGAAAAACTGCGTTTCCCGCGGCAAAATCAGGGAAAAAATCCTTCGACAGTCGGATATGACAGCAGCATAAGACGAGCATCAGAAACACCTGTCACAGACGTAATATTTTACGAAATTTTTCATCTTAAGCAACTGATATATACTAATATAGGCATGCTCTATCTATTGGTACTCTCGAACGTCAAATTTGCGTTTCAATTATTGATATATGGGGGGTGCGGGGAGTCACCCCGTTTGGTGCGGGGAGTCACCCCCAATTAGGGGTCGTAGCTCAGGGTTTTTTGTAAATCACTTTTTATGGTTAACAATAGAATGTTGAAACATATGGTGCTCCATGGTCATAATAGTAGCTATACACACCGTAAATACGAAGTTTCTCTGCCGCGTACTTTTTGAGTTATTTCAAAGTATGCGCAAAATGCGGGGAGTCACCCTGGTCGACGCTATAGGCTAAGTAAAGAATTTTATTTACAAATTTTTCAACAAAGAAAAATAAAGAAGTTTCACAAAGGATTTTGAATCTTTTCTGCATCTAGTAATAAATGTTGGTGACTAATCTTGCACATTCCACAAACTGGTTGGCATAAAAATCTGAATTATCAAGATTCAACTCACTGGAATTTTTGAAAATCTCATAAAACAGACCATCCAGCTTCAAAGTGAGAGCAAGTACTATTTTGTCACCTAGCCTCAAACGGGGTGACTCCTGCATTCTGCGCATACTTTGTAATAACTCAAAAAGTATGCGGCCGAGAAACTTTGTATTTACAGTGTGTATAGCCACTATAATAATCATGAAGCATCGTAAGTTTCAACATTGTATCAACCAAAAAAAAGTTATTAACAAAAAAACGTGTGGCGAGCTATGGCTCCCAATCGGGGGTGACTTCCCGCACCGAATGGGGTGACTTCCGGCAACCCCCATTTATCAATTATTGAAACGGGAATTAAAAGTTTGAGAGTACCAATCAAAAGAGCATGCCTATATTAGTATATATCAGTTGCTCAAAATAAAATGTGAACTAAAATATTACGTCTGTGACAGGAGTTTTAGATGCTCATTCTTTGCTGCCATCATACCAGACTGTCGAAGGATTTTTTTTCTTCCAAATTTCGCCGCAGGAAACAAAGTTTTTCTTCAATAATTGCAATCTAACTTTACTGAAAGTCATTTCTTCCACATCTTGAATTAATTATGACCCTTAAGTATCAGTAAATGAGCAAATATTATGAAAAAATATCTTTTTAATAATACGATATAACATGTAAAAAATGTATTTTATCAATTCTATAGCAAACTTATTGCATTAACATGAATACAAGTCATGCTAGGTAAGGTATTGTTATCTTGATATGAAAATGTAATAAAAAAGTATCATTCCTGGGCATTAAACATAAGTTAACACTTAGGCCTAGACTTGCCACCATGCGTTATAAACATCGGGTCATTATAAAATTGGTTACGCATTTTGAAATTAGCTGTGGTGTCATTATTGTGGATCATTTACTTCCAAATGTCATTGCATTATATGTGCAAAAAATTGCATCTAACTACTTTTCATTGAAGAAAAACGAAGATATTTAATAACAAAATTGGTGCAGGCAGTCACCCCCGATCGTTTTTAAACCTGGGGCGACTCCCCGCAGTTGTATATTTGTATATATCTACAAAAGTTTACATTTCTTTCAAAAATCCTTCCTAAGCAACTAACTACATTGTATTCAGAGTATCACCACCAAATTTGGTCCTATTTCAATGGGAACTCTAGACACAGCATCAAAGTTTGCGGAATGTCAATTTTTCCGAACCAAAATTATCAGGGACCTAAAAAATACACCTTCACTTTGGCGATTTTTCATAAATTCTGTGCGCATATCAAATTTCTATAAGTAGCTGATACTTACTAAAAAAGACATGCTCTTTCAAGGCCCGTAGTCAAACGGGGACACTTCCAACGTCTTGGTGCCCAAAAGGGTGGTGCGGGCAGTCACCCTGTGTTTCCAACCGCGGGGAGTCACCCCGGTCGACGCTAATTGAAATTGAATGAAATGAATAGAAATATTGTTTGTGATGACAATTCTGGATGGCTGTCAGATGCCACACTGACTCCGTTTTGGTAAGCTACAGAAGAGAAATACAAACTGGTCAACACTTTAAGGCAGCGAGGTACCATGATGAAGTAATAGCTTTGCGCAGAATAGTCAAGCTATAGTGCATGTTGCAAAACAATATAGATGGCTAAAATTCATGATGTGTGACCTATCAGAACTTTTTCACCCGATCTAACCAAGGTAACATAAGGGAACATATGTCTAACCTGCAAGACAAATATAGAAGTTTTTCTGTGACATCTATTTCAAACCCGCAGACAAACACAAACGTTATCCCAGGAAGCCTGTTTGTAAAAAGAGTGGAAACAAATTTTTCTCCTGTGGCCTTATATCTTGACTTTCCCATGGTGTACAAACTGCATCATCATAACTACCACTTGCACTATACAAAATATACACTTGATATTCTGATAGTTAAACTTGCAGATTTGGCTATGAATTCTGGTGATGTAACAATAACAGTGTATCTGACTTTGTTTGGAGATCTCCAGACATGTTACTAATAATTGAAGATCTCCAAGATATTGGGCAACAATTTTTTCAAAATTATTCTCATTTTTATCAACACATTCTAGACATGGATTTTCAATCACTCTCATTTATGCTAACAAATGATGAAGATGTATTTAGGTTGACACTTGAGATGACTATTTATATAAAAAATCTTGGCAACTGGTCCAGCACTTTCTGCAAACTGGGTGAGTTTATTGAAAAATATTTTATAGCAAATGAAGCATTGCTCTTTGTAAGCAGATATAGAGTAAAAACCATTTCGTATAATTGATTGGATCAAAGGTGGATAACATGGGCCTACACTGTATCTATTTCTATGTAAATACAATGAACAAAATATTGAGGGTAGACAAAGTGACTTAACTAGCTTAGAGTAGTAATATTAGTAGTAGCTTCCGTTTTCCACCGGAGTCCCAACGCAAAGTTGATGTACACTGTCTCGTAGGGCAATTGAAGTGTGGCAAAGTAGGTGCAGCGTAGATTACGAGTAGGTTCAAAGCAGATTCCGAATAGTTTCAACTTTGGTTCCAAGCAGGTTCAACAGACACGGAGTAGATTTAACACAGATACAGAGCAGGCTCAACACAGATACAGAGCAGGTTCAACACAGATACAGAGTAGGTTCAATGTAGATACAGAGTAGGATAAACGCATAGATACAGAGTAGGCATAATGTAGATACGGAGTAGGTTTAACATAGATACAGAGTAGGTTTAACACAGATACAGAGTAGATTTAACATAGATACAGATTAGATTTAATGTAGATACAGAGTAGGTTCAATATACATACAGAGTAGGTTTAAGGTAGATACAGAGTAGGTGTAACGTACAAACAAGCAAGTTTAACGTACATAACAAGTAGGTTAAATGTTGATACCAAGTAGGTATAACGCAGCTACAGAGTAGGTTTAACGTAGATACAGAGTAGGTTCAACAAAGATTCAGAGTAGGTTAAACGTAGATACAGAGTAAGTTTAACTTAGATACAGAGTAAGTTAAATGTAGATACAGAGTAGGTTTAATATAGATACAGGGTAGGTTTAACGTAGATACAGGGTAGGTTTAATGGTTTAATGAAGATTTTGGAGGAGGGAGCAAAGGTTCCAGGATTCAGAGGGGCCTCAAGTGGGTCCTACAATTTCTCAAGAGGGTCCCAAAGGTTCTCAAGGGTGTCCCAAAGAGTCCCAGAAGGGTCAAAGTGGGTCCCTACAAATCCTCCTGGTCTTCCAAGTCCCCGGGGTTACCAAAACCCCAAATCCCCGTAGTCCCAAGGGTCCCACAAGTACCCCCCATCCCTAGATCTCATTGTCTCAACCAACCTCAATATATATAATAACAAATGCAAAATTTATCACAATAAAAACAGGACAGAGAAAAATAATTGACCCAAAGAAAGAAGAAATACTAAAATAAAGTGTTGATGATCGATAAAATGAACAACCATACATCCACCCCAAACTAACTTAGAGCCATACAGGAGAAGAAAACAATTAGTCTAGAAAACCAGTCCTAACCTGGGCTTATTTATCTCGACTATCAGTAATTTCGTTACGCGCGAAGGTGTAAACAAATAAGTAGGCCATGAGTAAGAACATTTCAAAGTACTTACGTTGAACAATGTACGTGCTTCTGATTCTTATCTCCGAAGTAGCAATAAATGATTGTGTGATGCAGGTACCGAAAAGTTCTTGTTTTATGTTCTTGTAATGTTTTCTGCGTACAATGTACACTGTACGTCTACGTACTGCAACTTTGCAAGTTGATGTCTTTCTGAAATATTATTTAACCCGATGCAATATTTATTTTTACAGCCTTTGATATAAATAAATGACAGAGATGACTGTTTTTCACTTATTTTGATATTCAATTATTTGTTTAATTAACAATTTGTATATGTCACGCAGAACTAATGAATTAATGTCATATTGGGTTTACAAATGATTGGAACATACAAAGTGTTTGAATGCAATGATCCGTCTTAGACTCATCCTAGTAAAAGTCTATATATATATGTTTATAACTCACGGATAATGTTATGACATTTCATTAACGAAATGCATTACAGCAAATTCCTCTATTTACATGTTTATTTATTTATTTTATGAATAAAACAATTTTATAATCTTCTGGGATAAATACAGAAAAATCGACGGCCATGAATCGGGAACATGTCTAGACTGGCGCCGTGGTGCCAGGTTTATTGTCGTCAGGAGCAGCGACAGTAGTTCTACATCTTTCCCACGTTCACTACTGAAGTCTCGTAAACGCACGGAGGGCAATTAAATTCGATGCTGCAGGCAACTGGATCCGGGACTGAATAATATTAGATAAGGGTCACATCTACATTTGAGCTCTAGCGTAGGCCTTAGTAAGCTCGCCCGGTAGAGCGTTATTTGTACCGGAACCAGTCTTATATGTTCGAGGAGATACACAAAAAGGCAGTTACACTACTGACATCGATATGCAGACACAACATAATTTAAACGAATTACCTCATTTGAAATACTTCAGAGTGCATGCAAACTATGACCGCCTCCTCCTCTTTCGTGCACCTCGAAGAGCTAGCCTTGGTTTGAGGAAACACAACCGAGGAAAGAGGAGCTATGAGCACCGAGGAAAGAGGATCTACGAAGCCTTGCCCACCCTTTCACAAAATCCTGGGTGACCTACTGCATAACCCGAAAACTTTCGCTCGGTGTGTAGCGCCAATTTTTCCGTGCAGGCGTATTTCTATTTTTTTTATCGTATTAACGGTTATAAAATTGCAGTCTTTAGCCTTATATTAGACAATTCTGCATAGGTGAAAAGACCATCGAATTGAAAAAAAAAACAAGAATGGGGGATCCGAAGCACGATGTTGGCGCGCTGACAAGGAACCGTACGTACGAGAGTAGGTAAGTTGTAGTTGCTTCTGTTTTCCACCGAAGTCCCAACGCGAAGTTAATGCAGACTCCCCCATAAGGCAATTGAAGAGTGGCAAATTAGGTGCAACGTAGATTACGAGTATGCTCAACTCAGATTCCGAGAAGGTTCAACGCAGATCCCGAGTGGTTTAACGTAGATACAGAGTAGATTTAACGTCGATACAGAGTAGGTTTAACGTAGATACCGAGTAGGTTTACCATATTATTATTTGCTTCAATGTAACACCGGAGTCCCAAACGAAGTTAATGCAGACTCCTCCGTAGGGCGGTGTTTATCATAGTAGGAGCAGTAGCAGCTTCAGAGCTCCACCGGAGCCCCAACGCGAAGTCGTCGCTCGCTACCCTGCGTGGCCCATGCGGGCGTCTAACGATACATAATTATATAACTAATACAAAATAGATCACCATGAAAAAAGGACACAGATAAATAATACAGCACACAAAATAAGAAATTATAAAGTACTAAAATAAAGTGTTAATCATCTATGAAATGATCATCCATCCACCCCAAAAGGAGTAGGAAAATCCTAGAGAAACTCACAATAAAGAGCGCAACGCCCTAG
Organism: Gammarus roeselii; assembly: GCA_016164225.1. Lineage (NCBI taxonomy): Eukaryota > Metazoa > Arthropoda > Malacostraca > Amphipoda > Gammaridae > Gammarus > Gammarus roeselii. Next base: position 3,766 of record SDVV010028256.1, on the reverse strand, counting down.
ACGGACTCAACAAGCGAGAGGAATGGAAAGGAATCGACATAGACTGGCCGAGGTTAACAGGACTCAAGCTGAAAATAGGAGTGGACCCGCAATAACTGCGGTGGTAAACGCATTTGAAATGGAGCAATAAAGACATCAGACGAGTTACTTAGCAACTGATCTCAAGTTTTGAGCCACACAAAAGGAAAAATAAAATAAAATAAACGTGGTACATCACTTTATTCAATGTATAATTAATGGAAGGTAATTTTGCTTTATACATTTTATACAGTACAGAATACATACATAGAAGTACACGAAAATGGGACAACAAAACCAAGTATGTTCGAAACACTTTGAAAACGGTAGTCCTTCAATTTGAATACTATTAATACAATTAGAATACATTGATGACTCAGAAATAAACGTAGAAGCCTTTGAACCACAAGAAAGCAAAATTAAGCCTTCCACATAAGGCTGTTCAACTGTCAAGCCAAAAAACAGTACTAAGAAGAAAAACAACACTACATATACACGAAGATCCAATATTTTATCTTGGACTTAAGCCATTAAAATGAAAGACTGTTCTCCCTGTATATGCCGAAGACGTCAATGCAAAGCCCACAAACACATACACAGTGAAACAACAGAGCCCACCCTCATAATAAATAGTATTGCCACATACATCAATGCTATACAAGCTAACCAAGCTTAACGACGACCTTCGAATAATTTCTTCTTTGTTGGGTCATTTGCTGTTGTTGTTAAATAGGATGAGAACTACACAACAGAATACATTTCGTCAGACAGCATGAACAGCTGACAGACAAGCAGTAGAGTTGAAATTGGGAGAAGTATCAATATACACAGATGAAGGGTTTGGATCTAGCTACGCAGAAAATGAGAGGGAACTAACGACTCGGCACGAGTAAGTAGTTTTCAAAGCAATGCGACATTTCGCAAAGAGCAACTTCACTTTGATGATAAGCGGAATTGAAGATTGGATTGCGAAATGTAGAGATACATCAAAACTGTGTATAGGTAACGGCATCATTTGGGCGCGTACCTATGAATTCCCGAAGGGGGAGGGGAACGGTCTTGTACACATTGCAGTATGAACAGATCACAAATTTACAAACATTTAGTCTTCAGTGGAAGAGCGGTCGCCCCCTACGTACGCGCCTGGCATCGCTCGACTTAATGATGACACGAAACATGATATTTGCTTCCATTTTAGGTTGTTGAGCCAGTTAATCTAGTGGAGGCCTGTAACTACATCACCTCAACACAGAAAAGATGCGTCGGAATTTTCGTTCACTGGGATGGAGAAATCTTTCATTTATAACCGGGAAGAATATCACTAGAATGTCACGGTTCTAGTGCCACCTTTGCTTTACTCCGTACATCGATCCTAGCTGGAACATAACAACAACGCAGACGATGACATTAGACGCGATCAACAATTTTTTCATTAACCTCAAAGAGACTAACACGAACGTTCAAACAGTGAATGGTTCAAATTAATTTGAGCTAGGTGATTAAAATAAACTATAGAACATTTATCTTCATTTTAAGATATATAAATAATGCAATACCAGAACAATATAAGTGAAGCACATCAAAAAAGTAAAATAAATGAAAAGGCTCAACGGACAGATTATGCACAAAAAAGACAATGAAAATGTAATATTCCAAATTATCAAACCCGAGTTCGAGTCCCGGGTACGACAGCACTAAACTGTTCACAGGCAGAGCCTGCAGTGATTGGGTAAAACCCGCAATTACACCGGAACTGAGAGCCAATGGGATGCTCTTCACAAGCTTATAACGGCCCCGTAGTATTATCACCACGAAGCGATGGTGAGTATGAAAAGGATTATGGACTTACGACAAATTGAAGAGAAAAAGGCACCGTGTTAAAGGTAAATAAGAACAGGTATGAGTTGACTAAATGGAATGTAATCACTGAGAATATTAAATAAGACAGAACTTATTTAATCTTTTGATAATTTGTAATGACAAGTTTCTCATTGTAAAATAATCTCGAACATTGGTTGCTATAGAAGGAAGGGAATACAATTATTACTGCGCTGAAAAGCTGTATAAAGCAGAGCAAGATGATTAACAGTAGCCCAACGACTGAAGGCCAAGAATAAAAAAATCAAACAGCGTACCATTGAAAAAAAAATCCGGCGTTGGCGGTACAAATGTACCTATATACAATCAACAGGTGGAATTAACTTTGTATTACAAACGGATCTTAAATAAATGAAGAGAATCATAGCCATAAATACTATGCGTAAGATAGCTGGATTAACTTCTGAAACCTTTCCATGGAAGATGAGAATCTGTTAGTTGTGACCTCAACTTCTTGAGACAGTAATTGATCAGGTAGCTTGAAGGTAAGTTTTCACACTTTGATGAATTTACCAATACGAATGCACGCGCACAATGATGATTTAATAGAATTAATAGCATAAAAATACAGATATGAGTCCGAATCACCCAGAAGAAGGGTGGCCGACAGCGAGGCGCACCTCACCCTTCACTCATGCACGGAGCTAAAGGGGCAGTCCAAAATCTCTCAACACACGCTTCGGGTCTGAGATTAGTGTGAGTAGCAGGGTTTGACAACTTTTGCTGGTTTACAACCTCCCCTCCACGACCATCTCGTTTTTCAACGAGACACCAAGGATGGGAAAGCGCATCAGGGCCACATCTGAACTCGTCCGTTGCCAACCATTCTTCACTCTCGCCTACCCATTACACGCTCTATCGCTACCACCATACTGACGTCTCTACACCACGAAGCCTGCTTCACGTCATCTATCTGCCCATATTTCGGTACACCTTCAAGTCAACGTCCGCCTATCTCCGCTTTCATCGATTTTTTTTAACATCTCTCATCCTCCATCTTCACTATGTGTCCGAGCCACATTAGAACACGTGAATCAACTGTCCTGTAACTTCCTCACCATCCCCGTTTCCATTAGTACAACGTCATTATTTATTCTATCCCTCAGCGTCACTCAGGTCGTACCTCACAAACATTTCGGCTCAGCCCGATGAAGAACAGTCGAGACAACTTACCACTCATTGCTCTAATACCTAATGTCCTAAAACTCATTACTCTCTTCAGTGCACCAAACAATTTACACCCTTCTTTCACTCGCGACTTCACCTCAATTTTCACCAGCTCAGTCTTCTCCAAATTAGAGCCCAGGTATATAAATCACTGAACTTTCTCCGTTAACTTTCCATTTAGGCAAACACTTACTCAGCTCGACTAAGCATTCCTTGAAAATTTCATTACTTTACTTTTACCCGCATAACCACGCACCTTCCTCCTCTCACTCACTCAACCAAACTTCGACAATAAGCTACACAAATTCTTCTCTCAGTATGCAACTTGTGTCGTTTCAACCGCCAAAAGCAAAACTGACTCGACTGACAACTCAGCCCATTTGCTTCTACAACTCTAAGCCTCGACCAACAACACTCGCAATCACCTTTCTAGACACTCCATCCATGTAGATATTGATTTGATTTGATTTGATTTGATCCTCCTTTCCACCAGAGCCTCAACGTGAGTCATAATAGGCTCCCCCGTAGGGCTCGACGATCACTGGTTAAAGCAGGCTCGCACGCCTAAGTGTGCGAGGAAAAAACAAAACAACGCTTTTAACGTTAGAAAAAAGTGAAAGTTTTAGCAATAACAGACGCACGCTGGTGCGCAAGAAAAAAAACGCTTATTTGAAACGGACCTCAGCTTCCATTTTTTTTTTTT
>SDVV010028255.1:0-11984 GCA_016164225.1 Gammarus roeselii | reverse complement strand
TAAAGTATAAACTATTCAAACAAATACTTCCTATATCTATAAATCTATACTGAATAGCTTCTTCAAAATCATCATCAAATTCAAAACGTGCAATCACTATTGTTTAATATATTCAGATATAAAGTATAAACTATTCAAACAAATACTTCCTATATCTATAAATCTATACTGAATAGCTTCTTCAAAATCATCATCAAATTCAAAACGTGCAATCACTATTGTTTAATATATTCAGATATAAAGTATAAACTATTCAAACAAATACTTCCTATATCTATAAATCTATACTGAATAGCTTCTTCAAAATCATCATCAAATTCAAAACGTGCAATCACTCTTGTTTAATATATTCAGATATAAAGTATAAACTATTCAAACCACAAGACCAAAGACGCTCTAGATTGGTGTGTGGGCATTCCACATCAATGTGCAGCGTCCCCTGCCGAGCACACTACTAATCTAAGGGTACTTGATTTGTGAGATGAGCATTTTATGGTTATATCGACGAACTGGTGTAGGTCGTAAGGCATGCAAGTTTGACCGGAGTTCAAGGCCATTTTCCCTTCATGCAACCGGCTTAACTTCCTAAAACACGTCCAGTTATTCTGAATGATAACTCAAGAATTGCGGTCCTGGGGACTTTCCTGACGGTCCTTCAAGGTGATCGTCACCTCACGAGTAGAGCCTCATCAGAGACGGTCCTAAGCAGTGTCTACTTTTACAAAATTCCAAAGGCAGGATTAATGACTCCATCCGGCTTGCAATCCAACGTGGATACTGTCTTGGATAATGGATGAGAAAAAATAGGCATGAGTTATTGGGACATGAATTACTATACGTTTAGTTATGAAGCCAAAGCATATTGCCATGTATCAAGAGAGCACTGCAATGCCACCAGTGTTATTCAGGCAAATATCCAGAACTCTAAAAGCTTTGTCGAATTTTGGAGGTAAAAAAGTGTCACTGAAAGGGTGCATTGGCCAGAGGGGCTCCGCAATAAACAGCAGCAACGTAGCCAGATATGAACCCTGGACAGGCGCGACTGTAACCGAGTCGTTGCCTTGAGCTACAGAGCGGACCCGTAGCCAGATATGAACCCTGGACAGGTGCGACTGTAACCGAGTCGTTGCCCTGAACTACAGAGCGGACCCGTAGCCAGATATGAACCCTGGACAGGCGCGACTGTAACCGAGTCGTTGCCATGAACTACAGAGCGGCCCCGTAGCCAGATATGGTTTTTATTTAATTTGTTTCATTGTCAATTCATAAGTATTCCACCACATCAAACACCATCACTTGTCTTCAAAATAGTTTGATTTATGACATGAAAATATTGCAGTTACGAAATTGCATGATTTTTTTTTCTTCTGTTGTGAATATTTTGACTGAACATGACATAATTTAACATGCCCAAATTATAAACGTTGAAGGGCTCCGTGTTGAATAGACCTTGATTGTGCTATTTTACGCTCCGGTGCTGGGCGCATATTTATTACAATGTATTGACTATTTCACAATATACGTTCAGCTCGCAGTGTTCAATGCACACATTAATTCCCTCCCGCATTGAAAATGCTTTTGTGCATCCTTTAACTGGTTAAAGAATGCACACTTACTGTGCAGCAGGGAAACGATTGGTGTGAATTCGATTTGAATGCAAACTTCCATCAACAGAAATTGTTCAGTGTGTTCTGATACGTTATGCATCAAAATTCCCTTATCGACGTGTATATGCCATATCCTGTGAATGAATGTGATTCTGCTCTTTCCCACGGCTCTCCTGCAGGCTGCTGTGGGGCACGAAGCTCAGTTCATGTCTTATTCATGTCTTGCCGGCAACCAACCTCCACCAATCTTGGGCAGCTGTGCTGATAATGAAATAAATGAATAAATCCGCCTTGGTCGCGCGTAGAAGGATGGATCAAGCCACTTTGAGTCAGTTCCTCTTATCCTGTACGAGCGTTGCACCTCGATGTCTGCATTGGCGGCAGCACGGACGCTAATTGCATCGTAATCAGTGCTGTATGTCACCTGCAATCAGTGCCGCGAGCCGCAATCAGTGCCGCGTGCTGCGTGCAATCAGTACCGTGTGTCGCGTGCAATCAATGTCGTGGGCCGTTAGCAATCAGGGCCGTGTGCCGCGTGCAATCAGTGCCGTGTGCCGATTGCAATCAGTGCCGTGTGCTGCGTGCAATCAATGCCGTGTGCTGCGTGCAATCAGTGCCGTGTGCTGCGTGCTATCAGTGCCGTGTGTCGCGTGCAATCAATGCCGTGGGCCGCGCCAATCAGTGCCGTGCACCGAGTGCATCGTCGCCGCCTCGTTCATTTGCCCGAACCAGCCTCCCCCCCCCCTATTAGGCATGCAGCCGCCGCACAATCAGGACGGCAGGAATTGGACCAATTAAACTTCAAATTGCGTCACAATTATTAACCAATCGAGGGCATTTTTGCAGGCCATTACTGCGACATATCCAGTTAATGGCTGCATTGGGGCTGCATGGTGGTGGCAGATGTTGTTTGATGGCTGCGCACAACACTGCTGATGCACTAAGCACTACTGCTGCGCTAAGCACTACTGCTGCGCTAAGCACTACTGCTGCGCTAAGCACTACTGCTGCGCTAAGCACTACTGCTGCGCTAAGCACTACTGCTGCGCTAAGCACTACTGCTGCGCTGAGCACTACTGCTGCGCTAAGCACTACTGCTGCGCTAAGCACTACTGCAGCGCTGAGCACACTACTGCGCTAAGCACTACTGCTGCGCTTAGCACACTGCTGCGGTCAGCACTACTGCTGCGGTCAGCACTACTGCTGCGCTAAGCACTACTGCTGCGCTAAGCACTACTGCTGCGCTAAGCACTAATTATACTGCTGCGGTCAGCACTACTGCTGCGCACAACACTACTGCTGCGCACAACACTACTGCTGCACTGAGCACTACTTCTGCGCCAAGCAATTCTGCTGCGCTAAGCACTACTGCTGCGCTAAGCACTACAGCTGCGCTAAGCACTACTGCTGCGCTAAGCACCACTGCTGCGCTAAGCACTACTGCTGCGGTCAGCACTACTGCTGCGGTCAGCACTACTGCTGCGGTCAGCACTACTGCTGCGCTAAGCACTACTGCTGCGCTAAGCACTACTGCTGCGGTCAGCACTACTGCTGCACACAACACGCCTGCTGCGCACAACACTACTGCTGCGCTAAGCACTACTGCTGCGCTAAGCACTACTGCTGCGCTAAGCACTACTGCTGAGCTAAGCACTACTGCTGCGCTAAGCACTTCTGCTGCGGTCAGCACTACTGCTGCGCTCAGCACTGCTGCTCCACTCAGCACTGCAGCTTCACCCCGGTTCAGGTCATTGTTGCGGCACTCACCTTTTCTGATCGAACTATTCATAGGGTTGTTTACAAGTGTAGGAAAACAACAACAGGTCTATTGGCCCAGACTAGGTTGCCTTTTGATGGCAAAAGGGTTAGTTCTGGAATAGAACGTCTAAAAGACCTATTGGCCCAAACTAGGTTGCCTTTTGATAGCAAGAGTATTAGTTCTGGAGTAGAACGTCTAGGAGAGCTTCGTGAGCCATTTCTGTTTATTTTATAACAACAGAAAAGGGAACGGTTTAGCTATTTATCCCCGTTACGTTTCGATTGTATTGCTGTTTACAACCTCCGCTGGAAGTTTGTTTCATTCTTCGACAACTCTATACGTGAAGAAATTGCGCGTGATGTCGAGTGAGAAACGTTTTCCAACGATTTTGTATCCATTGTTCCTAGTCACTCCATTTGTATTTAGAGTGAAAAGGCTCGCTCGGTCGACGTTTTCCTTATTCTTCATAATCTTTCACACTTCTATCATGTCGCCTCTGACTCGACGTTTCTCTAGCGAATAAAGATTGAATTCACGAAGCCTGTCTTCGTACGATTTATTCCGCAGCGAGGGGATGAGTTTGGTAGCTCTACGTTCAACCTTATCAAGTTTGAAAACGTTTTTTTCTAAGGAATGGAGATGCGGTCTAACAAATAAATTAAATAGCTTGCGCATACTGTGTTGTTTTGTGTACGAAATAGTGCGGGATATCATGCCTAGCATTTTGTTGCCTTTCTTGGCAACATCGTTACATTGTTTGCTGTTTTTAAGACGTTTCTAATGATGACACCTAAATCTCTCTCTTCGGTGACGGGAATGAGTTGTCACTCATTCTCGTCACTTTTCTGACCAATCAACAATTTTGTTCAAGTCTGGTTGGATCTGCTGACACTCTACTTCAGTTTGCACTTTTCCTTCGATCTTAGTATCGTCTGCAAACTGGCTAATGTTTGAGAGGACGTTGCTATCGAGATCGTTAGTGAATACCATAGAAAGAGCTGACCCTAACACGGATCCTTGAGACACGTCGCTTGTAACATTACCCCAGGGGAAAGAAGCTCCGTTAAGTACAACTCGCTGCAGTCTGTTCGTAAGCCAGCATTTTCCCCAGTTGTTAAGCTCGCCTCGAATACCGATGCTGTTTATTTTACTAATTAGGCGCTTGTGGGGGACTTTATCAAAGGCCTTTTGAAAGTCAAGGTACATGATATTGATTGGAGATTTTTTGTCGTGGATTTCAATTATATTTCTAAAAAAGAGTAGCAGATTCGTAAGACATGAACGGTTGTGTCTAAAGCCATGCTGGGAGTCGCCAATCAATTTGTTTGATTCAAAGAATTCCGTAATTTTGTCTGTTATCAAACTTTCTATCAACTTGACGATGACTGAGGTGAGACTAATTGGACGGTAGTTGCCGGGACACTTTTTGTCCGTTTTTTTTTTAAATTGGGGTAACATTGGCCTCTTTCCATTTAGAGGGGCAGGTGCCATTTGTGAGAGATTGGGTGCAAATGTTTGATGAATGTTCGGCGATTTTGTTTCCAGTCTCTTCTTGAACTCTGGGATGAATTTGGTCTGGACCTGGAGATTTGGTGACTTTCAATTTATCTATATATTTAATCACTTTGGCGGAGGAAAAGTTCACTGTGGTGAGGGCTTCAATTTGTGTTGCCGCTATGATATCCTCAGGATTAGGAATATTCTGATTCTCTAACGTAAATACAGAACAAAGGTGATTATTAGGTAGAACTCTCCTTTTGGTGTCATCCGTTTCTAGCTCACCATCACCATTCTCGAGAGGACCTATTACAGATTTTGAAATTTGTTTGCTCAAAATGTAACTAAAAATGGTTTCGGATTAGTTTTGGCATTGACAGCAATTTCGATTCCATAATCATTCTTATTACGTTTCAGGACCCTCTTTAGATCTCGTCTGCTAATTTTGTATTCATTTTTTTCTACGTCGTCATGTGTATGTTTCTGCTTTATCGAGTGTCTTCCTTTTTTTCGTGAATGAAGGCGCTGCAATTCTCCTTTCCAGTATTTGAGCTGATAGACTGTTGTTCGCTTGTTTTTGCGAGGGATATGCTAATGTTCGATTTTTTAAGTGCAGTCAAGAAATAGTCAAGCGATTGATTGACATCTTGTCCAAGGGTTATATTTGCTGACGCAATTGACTCTCTTAAGCCAACAAAATTAGCTAATCAGAAGTAAGGGACTTTTTCGCAGTTTCTTGATGTTTTCAACTCGAGCTCTATCAAAAAACAGATACAGTTGTGGTCACTATTTCCGAGTGGTTCGCCTACTTCGACGTTCGTGACATGAGAGTCTCTTGCACTAAATAGGAGATCAAGAATGCTGCTACCTCTTGTAGGTGTCTTCACCATTTGGGTCATGAACTTATCGTCTGCAAAACAATCAGACGTTGGCCGGTAGCAGTGCATTCGTCTGATTCTCAATCAATGTTGGGGATATTGAAGTCGCCAAGCACAGTACTGTGTTGTGTTGTGACAACATCGACGAGGGTGTTGTAAAGATCGATATCATCAACAACCTTGCTTCAGGGGGGCGAGAGACGAGAGTGATTTGATATTTTATATGTTTATCGACTACTTGGATTGATACTATGTCTTGCCTGTTGTTTGGAATGGTGACATCTAATATTTGCAGAGTGTTTTTCGTGAAAAGCAGCACTCCTCCGCCCTCTCGGCCTCGTCTATCTTTGTGAAAGAGTGAGTAAACGGGAGGAGCAAATTCGCCCAAATAATGCCTGGGGTTCAATTTCTTCCACGATTCTGTGGTTGCTATTATGTCGATACTTTCAATCAATGCAAGGATACATAATTCGTCGATTTTGTCTATGAGACTTCTAGCGTTCACGTAGAAACATTTGAGAGTACCGTTAGTCACATTGACTGGATTTGATTGATTTAGTTTGCTTCTACTCTGAGGTCTTGTGTCGGAGACAAGACTTTCGTTTTCGTTTACACGGGTTGTACTAGCGGAGCTGCGACTACTGCCTCTAACTCGGACTGGATTGATGACAGGAACTATTTTGCTAGGACCAGTGGTGGTGTTTTGATGGGCACTCGTATTTTTTGTGTATCTCGTGTTGAAACGGGCGGAGGTCGCTATGTCGTTTCGTCGGGCACTGCTGGCGGAGTTGTTGGTATGATATCGTTTACGTTTTTGACTTATTTTCGTTGACAAGTCCAGCGCCGATGTTTTTAAGGATGTTTTCGATAGTATCAAGTCCATACGTGTTAATGCGAGCCTTGTTGGTGATTTTATTAAAGCTATAGTTTTTTGGGTCGATCATCGTATCCCAATGATCCAAGAAAAGGATTTTGTGAGCTTTGCAGAAAGTTGCTAGGCGATTGTTGAGTAAAATCATCTTGCCTAACTTGTATCTACTTTGGTTCGTATGGGGCAGGATGCCAGTGACCTGGAGGCTTGCGTGTGAAGGTTTGATGTTGTTTAGCATGGCTCATACGTTTTCTATGTCGATTCCGTCTGCGACACGTCTTTAGCTCCGACTTGTATTAAAATTCGCTTGGGTGAATGGATCCTTTCCTTTGCGATTGTGCTTTCGACCTCGTCAATTTTCAAATCAGATTTGCCTAGTATTTTCAGTTGAATTCTCCCTTTTTGCTGATTTGATTTGAAGGAGGTGACATTAAAATAACCAATCACAATAATTTCCTGTGTATTCTGAGAGTCCATTCCATCGGGCAATACATCAAATCGGTTACGTGTATTGGGTCGCAAGTGGTGAGATTGTGGTCCAACGTGTACTAACTACAGTTGTCTACAGTGCCTCGCTATCTTTGACTGAGTTTACTATCGGTTTAATACGATCGCTTGTCTCAGCGTCTAGAGCTGAAAGCGTCTTGGCAAATTTGGAGTCTAGATGCACTTGGAGTACTTGCACTTGATTTTGGGTGGCATCGACGATTTCTTTGACTGATTATCAGATCTTTAAATTCGTGAAATTCCATTTTTGGTTTATATATATATATAATTATCATGCAACCGTGCGGTGTTTGTTTGGGGGTGACTACTCTTTTTTCTCATCACAGGGCTGAGCGGTGGAGCAATTGCCTCCATTCTCTTTGTCCTCATCAGCGGGCTGAGCGGTGAAGCATATGCCTTCATTCTCTTTGTTCTCATCAGCGAGCTGAGCGGTGAAGCAATTGCCTCCATTCTCTCTGTCCTCATCACCGGGATGAGCGGTGAAGCAATTGCCTCCATTCTCTTTGTCCTCATCAGCAGGCTGGGTGATGAAGCAATTTCCTTCACTTTATTTGTGCTTATTGCCGGTCAGAGCGATTAAGCAATTGCCTCCACTCTCATTGTTCTCATCTCCGGGATGAGCAATGGAGCAATTGGCGCCCCTCTCTTTTTCCTTATAATCGGGTTGAGCAATGAAGCAATTGCCGTCATTCTATTTGTTCACTTCAACCGGGCTGAGTGATGAAGCAGTTGCCTCAACTTGTTTGGTTCTCGTTGCCGGGCGATGCAATGAAACAATTGCCTCCATTTTATTAGTTCTCATCATCGGACTGAGCAACTAAGCAATTGCCTCAACTCTCTATTTGTTCTCGTCATTGGGCTGAGCGATTAAACAATTGTCTCAACTCTCTTTGTTCACATCACCGGGCTAAGCGATGAAGCAATTGCCTCAATTATCTTTATTAGCATCACGGGGCTAAGCGAAAAAGCAATTGTTCAACTCTCTCTTTGTTCTCATCACCGGGCTGAGCGATGAAGCAATTGCCTCAACTCTCGTTGTCCTCGTCACCGGACTGAGCCGTGAAGCAATTGCCTCAACTCTATTCTAACAAGGTGTATTGAAATTTGAGCTGTTCAGCTTTTCACTGGACTATAATTTGTAGATGAAATTATTTCTTCTATAACCGAAAATATTCGACAAAATCTGTTCTAACGTAAACGTTGCTTCCAATACTATGTCTCTTTTATAGAGTATAGAAGAGGAATTGTGCCAAAATTTCAAATTCTCTCATCAGAAGCAGGTCAAGAATTATTTTTGTTGCATGATGGCTGTCTCTCACAGTTTATAGTCCGTTGTATTTGTGTCGGTGATTTGTTATACATCAAAATAATTTACCTCACTAACAAAACACTCCGGATCCAAAGGTAGAACAACGTCGTTACTACTTGAGCGGCCTCCCTCCGACGGGTCTTAATTAAGGGGCGATCCTAGAATACAAAGCGGAATTTGTTGATGTATGCACATACTTACTTGGACACTAGCCGTTAATTCCCTACACAGCTGGCCACAGCGTAGCTGCCATCTGACGAGCATGAAAGCAGCATGCTCGCTTGCATGCTGCTTCCACAAGACGTGAGTGCGTTCAAGGTAAGATTTAGGTTCACAGCAAAGATTTAATCCCAACTATGGTCCCACTTGAGTGATTTACCATCGTTTAGTCATTTCTCATAGCCGAATATATGATGCTCCCCATATGGTCTATTCTAGTTATTCCAACTATTTGCTTGAGGCTTGTCAACACCAACATATGTTTAGGTCACAATGAATACCCCCACCCTGTCTCGCAGAAGATCGCAAGAGCCAGTCTGTCTTGTGGAGGCTATTTTGACTTCCTCCAAAAACCTATTCCTAGATCATTCGATTGAATGGCAGGACTGAAACGCTGACCAGGGGTGATTCCCACAGCGAGCAGCCACCAAGACGACGCCTCAATGCCGGATGTGACGCCCTCCCAATACAGTAACCAACTTGTTTCCCATGCAGTGCCTGAAAAGCGCCGTCCCTCCATTCATCGCTGACTGATGTGAAGTGACACTGGATTACTGAATCCGAGTTCAGTCGAGCGTGAATCCGGACCCGCTTTCTTTGACGTACCTGAGACAGCGAGCACCTTTGCGGGTGGAGGTAATTGAAGGTTCATTGCGGACCTTACCTGGACCGAGTGCACTTTGAGGAGTAGGCTCATTAAAGGTTGTATCTTAGACCACGTGCACTGTAAGAGTTGGAACTTAATGAAGGCTGTATTTTAGACCACGTGCACTGTAACAGTTGAAACTTAATGAAGGCTGTATTTTAGACCACGTGCACTGTAAGAGTTCGAACTTAATGAAGGCTGTGTCTTAGACCACGTGCACTGTAAGAGTTAGAACTCAAAGGCTGTATCTTAGACCACGTGCACTGTAAGAGTTGGAACTCAATAAAGGCTGTATATTAGACCACGTGCACTGTAAGAGTGGGAACTCAATAAAGGCTGTATCTTAGACCACGTGCACTGTAAGAGTTGGAACTCAATAGAGGCTGTATATTAGACCACGTGCACTGTACGAGTGGGAACTCAATAGATGCTGTATATTAGACCACGTGCACTGTAAGAGTGGGAACTCAATAGAGGCTGTATCTTAGACCACGTGCACTGTAAGAGTTGGAACTCAATAGAGGCTGTATCTTAGGCCACGTGCACTATATGAGTAGGAAGCGAAATAAAGGCTGTATCTCAGACTACCTGCACTCTAAGAGTGGGACTACGTGCACTCTACCTCCACTCTAAGCGTGGTCATTTAAGGCTGTACCTTTAACTAAGTTCACTGTATGCGGAAGAGGCTTAGACCTTGTGCACTATAAGAGTTAAATGCTCATTAAAGGCTGTACCATAGATTAGGTGCACTTTAAGAGGAAACTCAAAGAAGCACATTCTGTGCCAGGTGTGAGCCAATGTACACTATGCCAGTTCTCCGTGTCAGGTGTGAGCCAAAGGACACTATGACCGCATTCCGTGCCAGGTGTGAGCCAACGTACACTATGCCCGTATTCATTGCCAGGTGTGAGCCTAAGTACACCATCCCCGCATTTCGTGCAAGGCGTGAGCCAAACTACACTATTCCCGTATTCCGCGCCAGGCGTGAGCCAAATTACACTATGCCTGCATTCCGTGCCAGGTGCAAGCCAAAGTACACTATGCCCGTATTCCGTGCCAGGTGTAAGTCAAAGTATACTATGCCCGTATTCCGTTCCAGGCGTGTTCTTAGGTACACTATGCCCGTTTTCCGTGTCAGGTATGATTCAAATTACGCTATGCCTGCATTCCGTGCCAGGTGTGAGCCAAGTACACTATGTCCGCATTCCGTACCAGGTGTGAGCCTAAGTACACTATGCCCGCATTCCGTGCCGAGTGTGAGCCAAATTACACTATGCCCGTATTACGTGCATGACGTGGGCCAAAGTACACTTTGACCGTATTCCGTGCCGAGTGTGAGCCAAAGTACACTATGCCCGTATTCCGTGCCAGGCGTGAGCCTAAGTACACTGTGCCTGGTATTCAAGGTCTCTTTCGAAGGTTTTTCTCACAATCAATGAGGGTCGTAATATAGCTGTGTCCTGCTTGATTGACGCTCCTCAGTGCGTGATCTGCTCCGTGGATAATGCTGGTAACTGTGTCCTGCTTGATTGACGCTCCTCAGTGCGTGATCTGCTCCGTGGATAATGCTGGTAACTGTCCTGCTTGATTGACGCTCCTCAGTGCGTGATCTGCTCCGTGGATAATGCTGGTAATTGGCAATTAGTGCTCGTTTTATCATAATTTTTTAGAAAAGTTAAAAAGTTAACTGATTTAATATCCTCCGACTGCTTATTTTTCCGGTAATACTGAAATCAAGAAAAAATCGCGTACTAATTTGACTATACCCGATCACCCCTTCGATTAGAGTTGTTATGAGATCAAACAAGATACAACACACACTTGTAGACTTCATTTCTTTTGAAATGTCAATCAAACGAGTGGGGTTGAGCTCATATCAAACATAATTTCTTATGGTCTGTGATGCAGAGCTGTGCTACGGTACCACCTGATCCTAAGACCAGGAACTTGGACACGAAAACCGCATAATGGAAAACAGCATTTGTTGATTTCAGTAGATTGTTTTATGATGTTGTACAAGAATTTGTATTACATGAGATGTTATTTAACAGGCATTTGATGTTTTTTTTAAATGACAAAGACAATCGACTTCTCTGTCAGTCTTTACGTTGATATGGATGTGTCCATTGACTATAAGTGGCTAGGTATGGGTCCGTTGACTTCTCGCAGCAGGTCCCGTTTGGAGGATGCATGTTTCCGCTCTCGTGAGCGCACCGCGGGTAAGGCAGCCCGGGCAGGTAACCAAGAAACATCTGATATCTTGGTTGGTTCCGGCATGTTAGACCGGATAGCCAACCTGGATTTTGTGGGCATAATTGGAGCAGCAGATATTCGGCATGCGAACGCTGCAGCAGGTATACGAAGCAGCAAGTACGATAACGCAGGTATACGTTGCAGCAGGTAAACGATGTAGCAGGTATGCGATGCAACAGGTATGCGATGCAGCAGGTTTACGGTGCAGTAGGTATACAATGCAGCAGCTATGCGAGGTCGAAGGTATACAATATTGCCGGTATACGATGCAGCAGGAATATATTGCAGCAGGTATGCGATGCAGCAGGTGTACGATGAAGCAGGTATACGAT
The DNA here is from genome assembly GCA_016164225.1 of Gammarus roeselii. Lineage (NCBI taxonomy): Eukaryota > Metazoa > Arthropoda > Malacostraca > Amphipoda > Gammaridae > Gammarus > Gammarus roeselii. Next base: position 106 of record SDVV010028255.1, on the reverse strand, counting down.
ACTGAAAGTATACAATGTAGGAGGGGTATACGATGCAGCAGGAATACGATGCAGCAGGTATACGATGCAGCAGGTATACGATGTAGCAGGTATACGATGCAGCAGG
>SDVV010028254.1:0-11984 GCA_016164225.1 Gammarus roeselii | reverse complement strand
GATCGGGAAAAAGTGTTGTGCTATAGTTGTAGCAAAACGTTTTTCCACAAGTTTTGCCCCGTTGTTTCGGGTACGAATGTTGTGGTCCCTATCGAAGAGGCCGACAGGACTCACGTTGTTGAATCCCTTCAGGTATTTGAAGGTTTCAATGAGCTGGCCCCTCAGCCTTCGTTGCTCAAGGGTGATGGGGCCAAGCTCTTTAAGCCTATCCTCGTAGCTGTAGTGGCGTAGCTGCGGGATGAGCTTAGTTGCACGATGCTGGATTCTTTCCAGTTTGGCTATGTCCCCCCTCATGTGTGGAGACCAAAATTGGACTGCATGCTCGAGTATTACTACTCAAGAGTCCCAAGATAATAGTAATTTATCAATTTTATGTTACAGTTGCAATTCGGACCTGTTTTTGCTCCAAATTAAACTAACCGGACCAAACCTAGCCACACCTAAGGTCACAAGGAGACTCTTTCTAACCCATTTGTGTCGAGACACAAGTTCTTATTAGTATAGATATTTCGCTCATGCTGTCTATGACATTTGTGTTCTGCAGTCTCGGAAACCACTGACCGGATTTGGAGGGACAAACAGCAGGTGGTGAGTCAAGGTTCCCACGTCGGGTCTCGTTCGGATGCGGTGAGCCTTGTGTCCCATTGTTAGCGGCAACATTCATGTTCTCCTACCAGACCCCAGGGACAGATTCATCCCAATAAATCGGAGAAACTGATCGGTTGATGAACATGTGGTAGCATTTACACACGCATTCACAGCAGCATACTATTATTTGAATGAATATACTGCATCCATCTGTTTGTCCCCCTTGTTGCATTTGGTACAGCTCAGCTTTAGCCAATACCCAAAAAGTGATCTGCGAGTTTTTTTTTTGCAGTTTATTGATGTGTTCGAGCAGTCACTTTTCTTTGTCCGTTAAGTGATGAATGATCAGCCACTTACGGTTCTGGGCAGCAGTGCAGCGTTCGCGATAAAAAGATCACGCGAAACACGCGTTCATGGCAGCTGTTTTTGCACACATATCTTCTAAATCGATTAATTTGATAGCATCGAATGATAGACAAATCGTGAAGAGGCTCGTTCAATTTGACGTCGTTGGCGGGGTCATCCATGGCAATGTTTAATGACATTTTTTTGGAGTGTGTTATTTATTCAAGAAAAGGAGTATAATTTGGAAAGGCATTTAGAGGCCGACATTTGGAGACCAGCATTTGTAGACCGGCATTTGGAGACCGGCATTTAGAGACCGGCATTTGGAGACCGTCATTTGGAGACCGGCATTTGGAGACCGGCATTTGGAAACCGGCATTTGGAGACCGGCATTTGGAGACCGGCATTTGGAGAATGGCTTCTGGAGACCAGCATTTGGAGACCGGCATTTGGAGACCGGCATTTGGAGACCGGCATTTGGAAACCGGCATTTGGAGACCGGCATTTGGTTACCGGCATTTGGAGACCGGCATTTGGAGACCGGCTTTTGGAGACCGGCATTTGGAGACCGGCATTTGGAGAATGGCTTCTGGAGACCAGCATTTGGAGACTGGCTTCTGGAGACCGGCATTTGGAGACTGGCTTCTGGAGACCGGCAATTGGAGACTGGCTTCTGGAGACCAGCATTTGGAGACTGGCTTCTGGAGACCGGCAATTGGAGACTGGCTTCTGGAGACCAGCATTTGGAGACTGGCTCCTGGAGACCGGCAATTGGAGACTGGCTTCTGGAGACCGGCATTTGGAGACTGGCTCCTGGAGACCGGTAATTGGAGACTGGATTCTGGAGACCGGCAATTGGAGACTGGCTTCTGGAGACCGGCATTGGGAGACTGGCTTCTGGAGACCGGCAATTGGAGACTGGCTTCTGGAGACCGGCAATTGGAGACTGGCTTCTGGAGACCGGCTATACCAGCGATGGTCAAGTTACGTTATCAAACACTATTAAAAGAAAAAACAATACAAATGTATCCTAAGATTCAATTAAATTCTAAGTTAAAATTTATCATATGAGATTAGACACAAAAGGTTCTTACCATATAAGGTAAGATACGTCTCTATATGATAGCTTCGATCGTTGTCAAGCGACGCACTCACCGTGACACTTTGTTCTAGCGACCTCTCAAATCACGTTCTAAACCAGAAATATAATGTGAAAACGAGTAAAGTGAATCAAATATGCTAAAATATATTAGATTCATTGATTTAATACATATTATGCTGGGACTGTACTTGTGTGGACACTTATGCGGAAACTCATTTGATAGGTTCTGCAATATCAGGTGCTTCTGCAGCTACAGAAGCAGAGACACGTAAGTGCAGGAAGTATGGCGCTTTGACGCGACTGTTCCAGTTCGAGCCAATAGCCTTGGAGACGACAGGGGTGCATGGCGAGTCAACTGCGTCAATTGTGAAGGAGATCGGGCGTAGATTGGTGGAGGCAACGGCAGATTCACGAGAATCCCTGTGGTTCCAGCAGCGGTTGGGTTTCGCCGTACAGAGAAGCTACGAATTCAGCATCCTATCAGCAGGTCTGGAGGCCGGAAGAGGTTCTCGTGGGTGATCTGGGTGATCTCATCCAACGAATTTTTTTTTTCATCCAAATGATTTTTATCGAACGAATTCCATTTAAACAACGAATTTCATTCGCAATTTCTGTCACGTAGATAGCCTTGAAAACATATGAAAAAAAAATTATATAAACTGATATGGATTGTTAGCAGTCTGCATTTTAACATCACTATAAAAATAAATGAACGATTATGAAGCATCAATTAAACAGATACTACATCGATAAGTGAGTTGGAATACACATCACTTCACAGTCACTGGAATTGACTCGTCCAATTGTAGAGGATAGAGATTTATAAATGAATATGTTCAGGCAAAATATGGCTTGTCTAAGAACAGTGATTTAATCTACTTACAGGCTAACTTTCATTGGCTTGCCTACGTTCTCAAGTTCTTCTGGTTAGGTTATTAAATTAATGTTCCATTGTGAAACGTCAATTCTATGTTGAATCATACTATTTCCAACAATATACATGAAGCAATCCTACGTTAGCTTGCGGGAACGATTGTGCACATCTCCCTGGTCCCCTCACAACCTACATGTTGTTCTGCACAGGGATTCGAATCCCGCTTACTTGCTACACTTTTCGTATTCTGGTGTGAGAGGAATCAAAACCAATCTATGAGTTTTAGTGTGTATTTGAAAAACTTGCCGACAAAAAAGCTACTGTGTAGTCAATCCTCTCAAATTCCTTGCCTATATATCATTTGTGACACATCGAACCAAATATTTCCGGTTTCCAAACCCCTTTTGTCTAACCTTCTCCGTCACCACGTAGCTACCACAGCTATGGACTTATTCTTTGATACAGCATCCAGCCTTGTGACCTGGTAATATAGTCATTACATTTATTATACATATTTCTTAAATTTACTAATTACCATGTAGAAATATCATGGATTACGATGTAAAATCGTGCATTGCCAGCAAGCCCATTCACGAATTTATTAGGAGGCAATGAATAGCAGCGTTCAAATTCAGTAGACAATCGATTCGACAAGCTTCGATGATTTAGTTTAGGTGAAGCCCGAAGCCGTATCTTGCATCGAACACGAGTAATTGAACGTGGAGTTAATACGGAGTGCTGCAGTTTATATGTTTCACTTACAATCTGGTGCTAGTCAGATCTGCACGATATATTGAGATATCTCGGAACTCCGGTGGAGATGGACCTCCTGAATCAGATCTAACATCTTGAGATGTCGTGAAAACGAGATACGCTACGAGAGTCTTGAGAAAGTTTATTACATTGTTATTGGTGTTTCAGATAGACACTAGGCCGAATCCCGCAGGAAGGGGGGTGAACGACGGCAAGGCACACCTCTCACTCTTCTCATACACACACACAATATAGCCCTTTTGCGCTAAATGGTCTAGCCGGAAGACCCCGCAACACACTCTGGGTCATAGGTGCGGTACGATGTCAGTGTCAGCAGCAGGGCCTGACAGTGGGAGGGGTTTACCCTTGATGACCGTCCCCCCAGCCACAACCCTCCCGTTTCTCAACGAAATGCCAAGACGAGTAAGCAAATCAGGGCAGCATCGAAATTCATCCATTCAAAATCATTCTCCACTCACGCCTATTCATTGCATGCTCTCACGCTACCTTCACACTCAAGTTTCTCCTTCCTAACGCCTGCTTCACATCATCAATCCCCCCAAACTTCGGTCTACCTCAAGGCCCTACGTCCACTGGCCTCTGCCTTCATCACCCTTTTCACCAATCTCCCTTCACCCATCCTCACCATGTGCCTGAACCATCTCAGAACACGTGAATCAACTCTGTTCTCTAACTTCTCCACCATTCCCGCTATCGATCGTGTTTTTTTTATGCTCCTCAAACATTTCATCTCGTCAGTCTTCTGTTCTCACCCCTCAAATCTCAGATACGTAGAGCACAGTTGGGACAACTACCCCTTCATACAACCCTCTTTTTGTTTCCATTCCCAACGTCCTAAAGCACGTTACACTCTTCCGTGTCTCCAACATGTTAGTAGACCCTTACTTCACTCGCGACTGCACCTCAGTTTCCACAATTTCAGTATTTTCCACATTTGAGCCTAGATACATAAAACACTGAACTTTCTCCAAAACCTCTCTATTTAGGAAGACACCAATTCTGCTCGCATCGACCTTCCTCCAGCATCTCATTAGTTCACTTTTACCCCCGTTCACTCAAAGCTTTTCCTCTAACACACTGTACCCAACTCAGATACCAGCCTACGTTCACAAAACAACTTATCATAATGCTCGGCATCACCGTTTCCGTAAATCAGAAACTTCCAACAACAACTGGTCCGTTACATCTTTCACCGCCTCCACCTTTCTCTCCCTCTTCACTTGTTTCCAGGACATCTTTTTGTTTACCTCAAAATTCGGACGCAACCGTCGTTCTCCGCCTGGAACCAGCGTCTCTTTTGGCTCTTCTCAACCATCAGCTTCGCCTTTTTTCTCTTCTCTTTATAGTTGTCATAGGCTACCACCGACCTTGCTAGCAACTGCTCCGCAAAGGCTTTTCGTTTCTGCGTCTCCGCCAATATGACCTCGTCGTTCCACCACTCGAAGCCCTTCCTTCTGCACCCGCCCACACCACACACATTTTTTGCACATCTCAACAACGCCTATCTGAACGTCTTCCATTCGTTCTCCACATCTCGCAGGTCCTGCCCTCTCACGTTGTCATATCCCTCCCTCAACGCCTGCTAGAACTCCTCAGCTCAGCTTTCTACATTCAGCTTCTTAACTTTCACCAGCTCTCTCCTCCTCCCACTCTTTTGGATGGTCAGACACTTCTCCACCCTCCCCTCTCAACACACGCATATCCACAGCCTCCCACCTCTTTCTTCGAAACAACACAAAATCAATCAGCGCTCTCTCCACCATTGCACCGTGGGCCATCCTTACCCATGTGTACTTGCTGTTTCTTACCACCAGCTTCATGCACATACATATCAGATTTGCTCCAGAGTCATTCCTACCAAGAACGCCATACTTCTCTATCACATTCTCCACCACTACATCTCCAACTCTCACATTAAGGTCGCTCAGTACAACCACAATAAATTGATCTATCAAACTCTCAATACACTCACTAACGTCAGTCTAAAATTGCTCCTTCTCCTCCTTACTCCTCTCGCTGCTATGTCCGTACGTACTCACAAATGACCGTCTTTCCAAGCCTAACTTAACATTTACCCAATCGATCACTCAATATCAACACCACACCTTCTCGTGCCCAACCTTCCTCCAAGTCCGACTTTTTTCTACTTACCACACCCATCTCACATACGCCCTTACCTTTCAAAACATTTAACCTCCTCCTCACAAACATCTCACCAATTTCTCTCCTCATTGCTTAATACGTATTACAACCACGCACATTCAGCGATCCTAACAATACCGTTCGGAGAAACGTGATCTTCTTCTCATCCCGCTCGTCTTGCCGTCTCGGAGGGGGAATTATACAGAGGAAGGGACTCTTACTCCTCTCGCTCTGCTCCTATTAGTCGCATTCTAAGACTCGCGGGGATTGCGGAAGCACAATTCTAACTCCCCGAATACAGGCTCCCCTTTTAGTGGCCTGCTACGACATGCAGGGGTTACAGTAACACGATTCTACAATAAAATTATTTCCCAATAGGCTTTCGCTGCTACACAGTCATCTATTAATCAAACCTCCATCCATAATTGCAAATTATGCAAGCTGCTGCCACTCCAGTCTCATATTCGAACCCGTACCAACTCTGAATATCTCTTGAGCTGTTCTCTCATTGGAGAGCTCTAACCAAACACATAAGCCAAGGCACAACCCTTTTTGGCAGATTTAAGTCATTCGGGTAGCGTGGGAATTGGGAAATCACATAACAAACTGCCAGCAAGATGGGAGGTGAGCCCCAATTAGAACAGCGATGTAGTCTGTTGTGATACTCGTGTGAAATATATGTTTCTTTGATTTTGGTCTTGATATCTACTTGCAATACTCTGCTAGATCATAATATTGACGTGATAAATACATTCATATATGGGTGCGCGTAATATTGAATTTGTGTTTGTCTACAATTTTGTGTGTTCGTTTCTTTTACAGGGTGGGTGGCACAACAGTAGTATAAAGGGTAGCAAATATGCTTTTAGTGAAGGATTACAGATAGGCATGAATTAGCTGTGGGCGGGAGTCACCAGTGCAACTCATGCAACTTGACTCAACCGGGCGTACGACGGTCGGCGCGCAGAAACGGGGGGCGGGGGGCGTAGGGTAGGACGGGGGTCAGCAAGCGGAAAGCCTATACATGTTAACGGGTTATATATTTATATAAGGGTATTAGCATTTCAATGCTTGGGGGGTGTTACAACTTCGTTGCATGTCATATTGCATGTTCAATGCTGTATCCTCTGAATGTATTTTGGGTGGCTATTTACAAACATACATTTATTAGAATTTTATTGATAATAAGTTATATGTAGTATTATATATTAAAAAGCCCCACTTTCCGGATACCTTCATGATGAATTTTTCAACCTTGATATTATTTTATACGTTACTAGCGGTTGACCAATTTACACGTAGCATAGATTCAATTAGTTTATTGTTATTTTTATCCGATTGTATTAATCAGAACCCTTGCGCTAACCTTTACTTACTCCTGCAGTAACACATTCATTCGTATTTCTTTGTGAGCTAACCGACGAAAGAAAATCTGTACAATATTTACAGGATGACTGAATCATTTCTAGAGAAGAATCACTTAAGAGTATAATTAACTCATTCGATGCTTGATTGGTGGGTTGGTAGTGGTGGGGCTTGGGATATTTTTGGATGTTATGTTCATTTTTCAGTATATATTCTTTTATAGGATTAGTGTGGTAGACATGTCTTATTACTCAATTTGCAGCCTTAGTGTGCGAACGACCCTATATGGTACCAGCCTGAAGGTAGGATTGCAGGCAAGGTTTTTGTAATGATCGATTGATTTATGTTGAATTTGTGTTGTTTTTGGAATTTCGATCAGTTAACTAATACAGTTTTAGGCATTTTAGGGTATTTTAGGTTTGTATCTTCCACAATATTTCAGGCATAATGAGTCGGTTGTTGCATCATTGTGGTAGTTTTATATGTATATATGACACATCTGTTACGATTTAGCCGTAGTTACTTTACCAAAAGAGATGTTAATTTATCCCTGTTATGGACAGAAGTTGTGGCTAATTTCATTAGATTTTTGTATGTACTATACCGTATTTACTATAGGTTTCAGTTATGTTGTCCGCATATCTTGATATCGTATTCACATTTCTTGTTTGTTTGGTTAAATGCTAGTTCATTCTCGTTCATCACGTTTTTAATGTATGTTTTGGGTATGGTAGGGAATACATCTTCTTGCTTTGTTATATCCCGTGAGTTTTAGTATAGGACTTTCAGTTTTCTATGTTCTCTGTTGAATTTCCATCTTCAATGCAATCTGGTGGTTATTCATACAATATAGGATATATTACGTATGTATCTGCAATATAGAACACTATTTCAGGTCTAATTTTGTTACGTATTGTTCATTTTTAGTGTTTTATATATCTTCTTTCATCCTGATACAATATGTGACGTGGTTATTATAGATATAGAACAGACGATTTGTTACAAACTTGGTCTTGCTGTTAGGGTATTGTATATTTATTGTACGACCATTCGTCAATTTTTAGGAAGAGTTAGAGAGTCCCCTAGGCAAAAGCTCGTTCTGTTTATGCGTTTGTATAAGTAAACCAATTTACTAAGATGAATACCCTAGTGTATTACATTTTTTAATGTGAGTTAAAGCAGACTAGAGCATCTTATTTACCTATTTTATATATGTTGTTGTTTTAAGTTTTTTTTCCGCGACAATCATAGGAATGTATGTTCAAGAGGTGTAAGTCCGTACTGCAGCTTTGTGGAATTTTTCGTATTTGATCCCTAGTATGTGTACAATGTTACGTTTAGAAGACGATTTACTGGATGGAGAGGTCCTAGTGTAGAGGTGGTTTACACTCTTTGGTTGTCATTTTGGACTTCATCCACGTTCAACGTGAATTATGTATGGCCTTGTCGATGTCAATCTTAAGTTCCATGCGTTTGTTTGTGAGGTTTCGCAACAAGCTGCTCATCGTTGTTGTGGTGTACGTAGATTGTTAGTGAACAGAAGCCTAGCTTTTTATGGCCACACACTCTCTGAAACTCATTCTAGACCACTGTACCTGTGGCTAGATTCTTGGTTACATCCAGGATGTGACTTTGCTCGATGTTGTTCAGAGATGATGGGTTAAACAGATGCAAGGTACGTCTGAAGTATTGTACGTGACAGGGTGTTGTAGGTTTTCCCTCACGACACTGCATTTTAGTCCGATTCATTGTATCTTGGAGAACTAATCTACCGGATTTGTGTTGAGTGTTAGTGTTGAAATTCTTCAATAATTGAATGTTCATCTCAATTACGTTATCCAATCCCAGGTCTTTACTTGATGATTATTCCTGCACGTCGTTCTTTTATAAATGTTTGTAAGACGTTTGCAGTTTAAACACTTAGAAGTTATTGATCAATTCAGGCTTTGTTATGAGACTGCGATCTAATTCAGAATACACGTCTTATTCGAGCATTCACCAGATCCACTGTAGCAATTTTTCTCTATAGGTCTGTATTGTAGACGGGCCCTAAACCTAACCCATCCTAATCTAATATTACCAAGAATTGTATATATTTTCCCCGTTTTCATACTTATGTTAGGTATTTTCTTCATTGATTTAACCTTCATCCTTATCAAATCTATCCACTTGACTCTGTAGTTTTACCAATCTTTAGCAGATATTGTGCCTACTTATATATATATTTTTTTCACTTCGCTTGTTACAAGTCCAGTAATATCGACCAGTTTCTAGTAATGTTAGGTCATCTCTCGTTTGTGGACTTTCGAGTTCAAAACGTTTACGTGGGCTTACCCCATACGTCAGTGAGTGTTACGAGTGTTAAAGCGTTAGCAAGATTTATGTACGGGTTTACGGTTAGAATAAGATTTTTTGTAGAGTTGGATGTGTTGCTCCTACCATTTTCGTCTAGTATATCAAATATTGAATAAATCCACTCTGACAATTTTTGCATACAGATCTGTGATGTATATGTAGAATTAGTTAGGCGGTGGAATTTTTAGCAAAAAAATGAATATTTCCTCATGTTCTATTGGGACCAATAGCAGGATGACGGTAGAACTTCGAAATTAACAGAATTGTATTTCTGCCTTGCTTGGGATCTTATTCTAACCAGAATTAATTTCTTTTTCATAAGTGAGCGGCGCCACGGCCATTGTCCAAGGCAAATTCTTGATTTTTCCATTTCTAATTCAATTCAGGAATTGATTTTAAAAATTTAACTATTGCTCTCACGATGAAATTACTTATAATTCCATCTTGTTCATTATAATGAAATTGAACACTTAACAATTAGCTACTTGAAGTCTGCACCTTCCCTTCAAAGTAAATAATAAAAAGAAGAGCAGTTAAATGGTGGCAAGCAGAATGTTACAAATATTTGACGCTTGTTTACCCGTGATGGTAAATATAAACTGCTTTACATTTTCTTTCCGCTCTGTAGCTGGCTGGACATGAGAAATCAATGAACAACCTGGAAATTCTACGAATCAGAATCTCAGCACCAAGATGTATCCTGTGACGCCTCAAGAACGTGCAGAACGAGTCCCTGCAAATCCATCACGAGGTTGAACATCCAAGGGAGCTGAGAAGCCGCAAGACAAGCAGTTCTCGTCTACTCCTAAATTTGTTGCGACAAGCAGATGGCCGACACGGGACAAGTTCCGACAGCCAACAGTGCGGGACCTGAAAGACGAGAACACCGCTCTTCCTTCCCATGGACACAAGATTGTACCGTTCTGATCATTGGAGCTCTTTATTGGCTTTTATGGCTTAATTGATCATCTTTTCAACAATTAAAGTATTAAATTTATATCCAATTATTTCTTCGCCCTTCACGATTACTTCAAGGGCAACTTCCTTACATAGCTACTGCTAGAATGTTCAATACTTCATAAACTTATAAATCATGTGATCTTGTAAGCTACTTAGCTATACTAAAGTGACATTTGCTGACAGGTCCTCATTCATGTAACTGATGTATTTAAAGAAAGCACCGTGAAAATGTAAGTGCTGCTACAACTTCTCTAGCAAAGTAGCTACTTCTGAACTAAATGTAACAGGTCCGATTGACCTCTACAACCTTCTTCAAAACACAAGTCATTCGAGCGTATTTCTTCAGACGGTAATTATGAATACGCTCCAGGAAATATTTTAAAGAAGCACAAGACTTTAAAACTTTCATCACTTCGTTTTACTAGGCAAATGTTAGTGTTAAACAATCTGTTATTACTTTTTTTCAGAAAGCGCTCTGCATAACAAAAATGATTTAAAAATATTTTTAAAAACATCATGGTCATGACCCGTATGTCTTGTGTCAGACCAAGAAGAATTTAATCATTTTTCCACGCTGCCGCGTTCAAGGTCAACAGCTGAATTTGATCTCGAATTCAAATAATTTAAAGGTGCACCAGGCTTTGGAACATTCACCACTTCATTTTCTAGGTTAGTGTTAGTGTTAAACAATCTGTTATTACTTTTTCAGAAAGCGCTCTGTAGAAAAAAATATTGAAAAATATTATAAGAAACCTCCCTTTCTATACCAAGAAAAATTCAGTCAATTGGTCACGCAGACGAGTTCAAATTCAACAGCTTAATGAGATCACTGATCCAAGTAATCTAACGATCACGTGAATGAGCAAAATTCATATATTGTTAGAGAGGCAAACTATTGTATACCAACAATCACCTGTTCTGTGGAAGTTGACCAGCTCGGAGAGTTGCCGCTGAGTAGTAATAGTACCAAAACGTGTACACGCATGCAGAATATAAAAATTATCTTCTTCAAATGCTAGTCATTTGTGAGCATTTCTTCCGATGGTAATTATTAATACGCTTCAGAAAATATATTAGTCTGTTTTGACGCCTTAAATGACTGCTATGTTATTAAATGAACCCTATTTCACGGATATAAATTGTGAACAAAATTCCGATAGCGCGAAATCTAGTGCATCTTTAACTTAACGTAAGAACGAGGTGCGATGGGTGAGTATTTGGTTGACTTGACAATAGCTATATGTGGCGCGAAAAGTGCCCTGATGACTTACCTAAAAAAGGCTCCGGGAGTTTTAGAACGCCTTGTTCCACGGTCGATTCCTTATCTTATCAATGTTGACCGGAACGGATGTGGGCCGGTCCGGAACGGATATGGGCGGGGCCGGAACGGTTATGGGCGGGGCCAGAACGGATATAGGCGGGGTTGGCCGGAGTAATTCGGACGGCAGAAGGCAAACGGACGAATGCAGCTTCCGGTAT
>SDVV010028253.1:0-11984 GCA_016164225.1 Gammarus roeselii | reverse complement strand
ACAAACGTTGAAGGAAACCGAAATATTAAATGGGGTAATGAAAGGGTGACAAGTATATGAAGTGAAAAATTGCATAATAAAATCAAATGTATATCTGATTTTGTTTCAAAATTATTGGAAATGAAACACAAGGAGAGAGAATCATGTCTCAAGCGTTTGAGTGCTCGGAGAATTATGTATATTTCGGAAATCTGCGGGAATATAATTAATGGAAATGTGGGCAATAGCAAGAATAGACCTGAAACGATTCGATGTCACAGATATGTAACAGTAATTAAAAAAAAGCGTCCATGAAAAGCTCGCTGAAGACTAAATACAAAGTTTTGGTAACAAGGATAGGCTTGCAAGTGTTGCATACACTTCTCCCGAAGGTCGACGTTTATCTAAAATGTGTACTAAGGGCGTTAGTCTAGAACATCAATAGATTAGAGGAAAAAAACACCCAGATGATCAATCCTACACCGATATGACGAGTTGACAGCTTCAGGTGAGGAATAAATAACCGTCATTGATAAAGAACCCACAGACTGTCACTGGTACCAAGGATCAAGATAACACAAGAGAAGGGTGGTCGAAGACATTACTTGTTTCGCCGAGCTGCTCACATTGAAATTTCATTGTGAAAGAGATATGTTTTTCTAAAATGATATCCCATGTATATAATATATATGTATATATAAATGTGTCAAAATCTATTTTCAATAAAAGAATAATAAATCTAATAAATCACTGTTTGCAATATCCTAAATTTAACACGATTGAACTAGCATTGAAATGCACTTTAACGCCTCTTGCCCCACGTTGAAAATGTGATAGATATTAGGCTAATTGAAGTTGTACACAGCACCCAAAGCTTTCGTAGGTAAAATATATCTTCTTAGGTGAAGGTTAGCCAAACCGTAAACGGTCTAGGACCCCTTCATTCAGTAAATCGTCTACTAAATGTTAAAGTATACATCTACAGGGGATCAATAACGCAAATTTCACAAAGATGCATAGTGGACTTGCACCTCTTAAACATACATTCCTCCAAAATATCCGACATTCAACTCTGAGATTATGAGTATAACGCTATTTGTACTACGATACCATTCAAATCTATAACAAATTTCTAGACCTATTCCCGTCACGTATAATACTTCAGACATATCTTGCATCTGATTCACCAGCTAATGAGGTCACCTGGGTACAGTATTGGGAATAACAAGTAGAGGTATAGTCAGAAATAGGACATTTTTCGTATAAAATGATGAATGCACGTCAACATGAACATGTTAGAACCTGTAAATGATCATAGCCTATATTCAACATCAAGCATCTCACCGCTAAAAACTCCATCAAACATCCTCTGAAAATGAGTCAAATAAAGCACAACTAACTAAGCTCCCCTAATAAAATACCCCTATTTCTTGCATAACTACATCGAATATCCTATTAAATTAGGTTTGAGTAGTAGAAACTTCTATTCAAATGAGACATTCAATAACAAACATAGTAATATATACACCTACCGTGCGAAATATTCCAATCGGATACAGAATCGAGAAGACCTAATAACATACATCTCTATAATCCTTACGTAAGCACTCGTAAATAAAAGCAAAAAGATATCGTAAGGAACGTGAAAGATATCGTTTGGCAACTGAATTCCCCAAGATGTTCTTATCTCGAGATAAGATCATTGTGTGACCACACATCAAGAGATGAAATCGCTCATTAGCATTTGCGGTTTGGACACCGCCTGAGTTTGGTCGATCCCTCCCCTCTTCCCCGCCCGTCACGGCCAGTCTCTAAGTATCGTAAGCAAGTCACTTGACCAGAATAGAAGAAAATAAACATATAACTACAATGTCCGAGATATACAGCGAGTAAGTCAGACATACTAAAAATAATATACATCCTAATAAATACATCGGCCGACTCATAAAGAACATGCGTTCCTGGTATCTCTACGTATCATCAGTAACTAACTTGATCAATTTATCTTAACATAAAACTACAATGTCCGAGAAATACAGCGAGTAAGTCAGACACAGAAACAACTAACAAACATCCTAACCAATACATCGGCCGACTCATAAAGAACATGCGTTCCTGGTATCTCTACGTATCATCAGTAACTAACTTGATCAATTTGTCTTAACATAAAACTATAATGTCCGAGAAATACACTGCTTGAGTCAGACACAGTAACAAATAACATACATCCTAACCAATACACTCGATAAAAGGTTCGAGGATCTAGTCATCCTATATCTAATTCCTTCACAAATCATACATAGAGTTACTAATTATCGCCAATCTAATACCTTCACAAAATCATATAAGTACTCACTAATTATCGCATATATAATTCTTTCACTAAAAGCATATTCGGTCGAGTCACAAAAAAAACCTCCGTGACCCAAATAGAACAGAGCACTCGAGGTGCGATCTAACAAATGCATTAGCCGAGTCACAAAAAACCTCCGTTCATGGTATCTCTATGAAGCATCAGAAACTAACTTGATCAATTTGTCTCAACATATAACTACAATGTCCGAGAAATACAGCGACTGAGTCACTAACAAATAACATACATCCTAACCAATACATTCGATAAAAGGTTCAAAGATCTAGTCATCCTACATCTAATTCCTTCCCAAATAACATATTCGGTCGAGTCACAAAAAACCTACGTTCTTTGTATAATTCCTGCACTAAAAGCATACATTCACTAATTATTATCTATCTAAATCCTCCACAGTGCCATTCTCGCTGCTAATTTTTAGTGCCATTCTTGTAGTCCTTTTCCAGGGCGATTCTTGTAGTCCTTTTCCAGGGCGATTCTTGTACCCTTTTTCCAGGGCCATTCTTGTACACTTTTTCCAGGGCCATTCTTGTACCCTTTTTGCAGGGCGATTCTTGTACCCCTTTACACTACTAACGTGAAAAGGATTCAGATAACAGCAACTTTGGGTCATAACTGACATTCAAATCAACACAAGTGCGGTGGGTGTTTGTAAGACTTCTAACAATGGTAACATGAATAGTAATCACATAACAGCAACATAACTCACACTTATAACCACAGAAATACGGAGGGTGCTCGAGAGACTACTTGCAATGGTAACATGAAAAGTGGTCAGATAACAGCGACTTTTGACCCAAACTGCCTCTTAAATCAACACAAGTGCACCGGGTGCTAGAAATACAACTAACAATGGTAACATGACAAGTGTTTGAATAACAGCGACTTTTGGCCAAAACTAACTCTTAAATCAACACGAGTGCACCGGGTTCTAGAAAAACTACTAACAACGGTAATGTGAGAAGTGTTCGGAAAACAGTGACTTCTGTCAAAACTGACACTTCAATCGACCCAAGTGCGGCGGGTGCTTTAAAGACTACCCACAATGGAACCATGAAAAATGTTCAGATAACAGCGACTTTTGGCCAAAACTGAAAGTTAAATCAGCACAAGTGCGGCGGGTGGTAGAAAGACTTCTACCATTGGCACTATGAAGATTGTTCCGATAACAGAGACTTTTGGCTAAAACTGACACCCAAAACGAGACAAGTGCGGGGGCTGCTTGAAAGTCTACTTACAATGGTAACACGAAAAGTGGGCAGATAGCAGTGCTATTGACCAAAACAGACACCTAGAATCACACAAGTACAGCGAGTGCTATAAACACTACTAACAACAGTAACATGACAAGTGTTCATCAGATAACAGCGACTTTTGGCCAAAACTGACACTCCAAACAACACAAGTGCAGCCGGTGCTGGTAAGACTACTAACAATGGTAACTTGGAAAGTGTTCAGATAACAGCGACTTTTCGCCAAAACTTACGCTTAAAACAAGACAAACGCGGCGGGTGCTGGGACGTTTACTTACAATGGTAAGATGAATTGTGTTCACATAACAGCGACTTTTGTCCATGACTGACACTTATAACCACACAAGTGCAGCCGGTGCGGGAAAGACTGCCAACAATGATAACATGAAAAGTGTTTAGATAACAGCTACCTTTGACCAAAACTAACACTTAAATTAACATAAGTGCACCGGGTGCTAGAAAGACTAGTAACAACTAAACTTGAAAAGGGTTCAGAAAAGAGTGACTTATGGCCAAAACTCACACTCAATTCAAAACAAGTGCGGAGTGTGCTGGAAAGACGACTAACAATGGTACCCTACTTACAATGGTAACATGGAAAATGTTCAGATAAAAGCAAATTTGGCAGAACTATTATTATTATTAAATAATTTATTTCCATCGTCTGGAAATGGGTTTTCAATACTGAGGTACAATACATCAAACTTAGTTTTCATATGCGCTTTTTGAATTAATGAAACGGGAGATAAAGTGTATTTGTGACAGCACATCTCCTGTCGGCGGCCGGTTTGAAGCTACTTCATGTTGCAAAACATGATTCACAATATATGTTATTAAAAATCTTATAAAAAACACATGGGCATGGGATTGATAAATTCAAAATTAATTCATCGATGCTCATCTCTAGTGTGCTGCTGGCTCGCCTCCATGGAACTGAATGGAATTCACAATATACCATCATACATGTACACATACAAATACACATTCATATGTGCACACACCTACCTACATATATGGATGACTATCAGTATAATACACATTCATATGTGCACACACCTACCTACATTTATGGATGACATTCATGAAAATACACATTTATATGTTCACACACTTACCTACATATATGGGTGACAATTAGTACAATACACATTCACATGTGCTCATACCTACCCAGATGTATGAATGACAACCAGTATAATACACATTCATATATGCACACACCTACATACATGTATGTATGGATGACAATCAGTATAATACACATTCATATGTGCACACACATACCTACATATATGGATGACAATTAGTATAATTATTAAATTATTATTAAGTCATTTATTCCAATCATCTGGCAATGGGTTTTCATTTTTTAAAATAACACGCATAAAACTTTATTGCCGTAAACACTATTCGAATTAACGTAAACAAAAATTCAATTTAAAATTCACCGCCGGTTTG
Source organism: Gammarus roeselii (assembly GCA_016164225.1). NCBI lineage: Eukaryota > Metazoa > Arthropoda > Malacostraca > Amphipoda > Gammaridae > Gammarus > Gammarus roeselii. The sequence goes on along the minus strand of SDVV010028253.1, from coordinate 6,923 downwards.
GATTTTATGCGACCGATTATAAATTATAATTTTAAAATCAATGAACGACAGCCAACATCTTATTTGAGGAAAGAATCAGGAATGCCTGGCACGAAATACATGGAGTGGGGCGACCACGAAATACATGGGGTTGGGAAAATTACGAATTACATAGGATTGGGAAAACCGGCAACACAGCGGCTAAGAAATTCTGAGAACATGGGGTTGGTGAATCGGAATGCGCTCACATATTGTTAAGATGGGGTAAAATATGAATATTAAAGGGTTGAATAGGTGACAAAAATTATACATAAAATATATACATAGCACTGGTTATACATATTTCACGACGAAATGCGCTAACATATTGTGAAGATAGGTATAAAACGTTGTATGAATAAAGAAGTGGTGAATAGACTAAATAATGTATTCATAAAATATATACATAGCACTGAATATATACACTTCATGACCGCTAGGATATGATTAAATGATTGACAATCAGAATAATTCGATACTGGAGTACAGAAATCGAATTAATATACTTCTGTTATAGAAGATGAAGCGCAATATTAGCTTAAGTGACAATGATTGTGTCTTCAAAAATGGTACGGTTAATGGTAGACATGATTCAATAAATTATATTCTCGTCGAGTTGGCCTCGGTCAAAGCTGGAAGCTACCTATCGTTCCTCAATAGTTCAATTTGATTTCGTCACAGCTCATCTCTAGGGGCCACCGGTTCGGTTTACATGGAGCGAAATATTATTTACAATAGTATCATCTGTGCACATACAGAAAATGTTTTTTTGGACAGAACAATTCCGACTGCATAGCGTTGGGAAAACCAGTGACACGCGGGGTTGAGAAATAAGAAATACTTGGGGTAGATAAATAAAGAAATACATAGGTGTGGAAAATAACAAGTACATATGGTGGCAAATCACGCATACATGTGGTTAAAGTCCCGAGAACATGGGGTTGGGAGATCAAACTGTGCTAATATATTATAATGAGTAGTCTACATTATTGTACGATGACAAAGATGTGGATGGACAACATGAATTATACAGAAAATATGAATACAATATAGGGTTGGGAAACCGAAAAGCACTAACATATTGTAAAGATGGGTCTAAAACATTGTATTAATAATGAAGGGGTGAATAGGCGACATAAGTTATACAAAAAAAAATATACATAAAATACATACCAAATAACTGAATATACAATATACACACTTCAAGACCGCTAGGAAATGATAAAATGATTGACAATCAGAAATAATACAATGCTGGAGCACACAAGTTAGATGAATATACTTCTGTTATAGAAGACAAAACAAAATGTTTGTTAGCTTATAAGGCAATGATTGTTTCATCAAAAATGGTACGGTAATTTTTTGAAATAATGCAATGAATTATATTAAAATCGAATTAACTTTTGTCAAGTTAGAAGCTGCCAATCGTTCCTCGAAAAAAACTAAGTTCTTATTTTAATTATACTAAAACGACAGGAACATATAAAACATAGCAATAGACAAAACGCTAGTTAACACATATGGTAATTGGCAAAGACAACTGTGATCGGTAGCAACATAGAAAACATATGTATCGTCTGAGTAAAACGATTAGATGGTGTCTCAATGTTGAGAGTTTTGATGGTGGTGGTGGTCGCTCAAGAACAGAAATGCATTTTCTGGTTATTGGTATTATGCATTTAGCTTGTGTTTGTTGGTAAAGTTACCGTTTTGAATTGATCGGTCAACAGATGTTCATTAAGCCTATTCATGAAGGACTTGTGGATTCAAGATTCTTGAGGCTTGTTGGGAGGTTGTTCCAGGATTTTGGTCCAGTGATCGAAAAAGCTCGACAGGCAGTTTCTGTTTTCCTGTGTTCAACGTGCAGAGTATCATTATTTCTTGTGAATCGATTGTTTTTTTTACCTCGAGAATATATGTGCCTTTGGTTGCCGGGCGAAAGTTTTTCTAGAAGATTTTTATGAATTCTGATCTACTCATGGAGTACAGTTTGTTGACGATATTGAGCAACTGTCATTTTTCGAGGAGAGGACTTACGTGGTCTCGTTTTCTGTGGTTACCGTATGCATGTTATTCATGCTGCAAAGCTTATACAACGTTGTACTTTCTCTCTTCGAGTTTTGGTGATCTTGATTTGAAATCCAATTTTTTTTTGCGAAGTTTAAGAACAAAAGTGTTCCATTCAGCTTGGAACACAGAGTAGTTGCGTGGTGTTTGAAGGGAAGATCGTGATCAAACCATACTCCCAGACTTATAACTTTATCTTTAACAGGAATGTCAGATTTGCCTATCCTGATAGAAAAATTCATTGGAACTGCTTTTTTTTTTGAGTTCCAGTCAAACAAGATGCATTCTGTTTTTTCAGAGTTGAGCTTGAGTCCAATTTTATTGTACCAAGATTTCAGAGTAGTTACGGCTCTCTCAGCGTCGTCTTTCAGTGCATTCAGATCCGACGGTTTTCGGGAAAGCAATATTTGAACATCATCTGCGTACATTACGATTTTCGCTTGATTTTTTGGTAATTTACAGTCGATGTCATCAACAAAAAACCAGGAACAACAGAGGGCCAAGTATCGAACTTCGAGGGGCTCCAAAGGCAACAGTGGCTGAATTTGACATAGTTGCGTTATCGAGTTTCACTGATTGTTGCCGATTCATCCGATAACTTTCAAACCAAGTAGGGTCAATCTAAAACTGACACAGCAAACAACACAAGTGCAGCCGGTGCTGGGAAGACTACTAACAAAGGTAACAATGAAAGTGTTCAGATAAAAGCGACTCTAGGACAAACCGACACTAAAATTAACACAAATGCGACGTGCGTGCGAAAGACTACTAACAATGGTACCATGAAAAGTGTTCAGATAACAACGACATTCGGCCAAAACTGACACTTAAATCAACACAAGTGCGGTGTGCGCTGGAAAGATTACTAACAATGGTACCATGAAAAGTGTTCAGATAACAATGACATTCGGCCAAAACTGACACTCGAATCAACACAAGTGCATCGGGTGCTTGCAAGAAAACTATTAATGGTAACATGACAAGCGTTCAGATAACAGCGACTTATGACCAAAACTGACTAAAAACAGCCCACGTGTAGCGAGTACTATAAACACTACTAACAACAGTGCCAGCTAAAGGATACAGGCACTTTGGTTAATCGTCTTGCCAGACCAAGGATACAGACACCTCTGTTTATCGTGTTGCCAGCCCAAAGATACAGACTCTTCTGTTTATCGTGTTACCAGCCCAAGGATACGTACACTTTCGTTTTTCGTGCTGCCAGCCCAAGGATACAGACGCTTCTGTTTATCGTGTTGCAAGCTAAAGAATACAGACACTTCTGTGTATCGTGTTGTCAGCCCATTGACACAAACACTTCTGTTTATCGTGTTGCCAGCCCTAGGATACAGACATTTCTGTTTATCGTGTTGCCAGCGCCAGAATACAGACACTTCCTTTTTTCGTGTTGCCAGACCAATGATGCACATATATTTGTTTATCGTGTTACCAGCCCAAGGATACAATCACTTCTGTTTATCATGTTGCCAGCGCAAGGATACAGACACTTCTGTTCAGCTTGTTACCAGCCCATGGATACAGATTCTTCTGTTTATCGTGTTGCCAGCCCAAGGATACAAACACTTCTGTTTATCGTGCCAGCCCAAGGATACAGATACTTCTGTTTATCGTGTCGCCAGCCTAAGGGGACAGTCACTTCTGTTTATCTCGCCCTGCCTCGCCCCATGTGAGCAGCGTCTCCTGCCCTCCCTCTAGACATCGTACCGCTGCTACGGGACTCCTTGACTTGACTCCGGACTTCGTACCGCTGCTACGGAACCTTGCACCGCTGTTACGGGATATCGTACCGCTGCTGCGGGTCATCGTGTCAACAAAATAGCTGTCAATGCATGGTTACAATAGCCGTCATTGCATAATTAGGTCTTGATAACCTATTTCAATATTGTGGAAACAAGTGTATTCATTTATGATTTATTGGTTTGATTTAGATTTATAGTCTTATTATAGCTGTGCCCATATTACTTGTCTGTTCCTTAGCAGTTATTTATTAGTATACTGACTTCTAACACTTCAAATGCAATTAGTTGTTGTCATCGCACTGATAAAGACAGGCAGATACACACGCACCGCTAAAAAAAGGTAAACGAGCCAGAGCTTCATACTAACTGTGTGTCATTCTAACAGAAGCATCCTAACAGTGCGGAATTACGTTTTCAAGTTATTCCGCACTATACATGAAAACGTAATTCCGCACTGTTATGATGCTTCTTATAGAATGACACACTGTTAGGATGAAGCTCTGGCTCGTTTACTTTTTTTTAGCGGTGCGTGTGTACCTGCCTGTCTTTATCAGTATTCTGATGTGTTATTGGTATTCAAATAATCAGCATTTTTTAATGGAAACGGTTTGCAGGAACAAAATTCGAGGGAATTTGGAGTGGGCAATATCATTGCACTAAACTATGAAACCATAAACCAAGCAGCCACCATTTGATCAAGAAAGATTATGCATGTTATGTTGTCAGTTTACTTATTGGGGAATTTGTACCGAAAAATATCTCAAATGAACTCAATACCCTAAAATCTATCTCGCAATAAGAAATAACTTGCACTAACGCGCATTCGACGATTATCAAATCAAATCAAATCAATTCAAATTAAAATCAAATCAATGAACAAGAGCACTACTGCCAAAGTTCAACAACAAGAATTAATCGAATTTTTGTATCTGTTATTACTCCAGTTCCATTAGAATAAAAGAGTAACAATAAGTTATACAAAATTATTTGTCTATATGATTTTTGCGTCAATCATAACCAAGTGGAAACTTCTGTGACATACAAACTAAGAGCAACTGTATGAGCTATTCTCTCTCTGAGGGTGCCCTCACGCCTCTCCCTCCTCCCCCGCGCCCCTACAATCGTTGTCTGATCCGATCGTCCCCTACACCTCAACCGTGTTCTAAGATGTTACTGGTATTACGATTTTCCACATTGTCAAATGTTGCCGGTTCTCGGTAACAAAACCACAAGTATCTTGTATCAGGTAGTATCATTATATTGTACCACTTCACATCTTGCAGCTTAGAATCGTGCTACGATTTCATAACACCCCACTTACTGAATTGTAATTATTTTTTCGTCACCTTCTTATACTCCGCCGGTCATGTCTGGTACAAGGTTGGTTCCCAGAATCATGATATCATTCCTTTATTGAGAAGCAGATTGGAGCAGCTACGATTTAGTTTAGCTTTGCATTCAACCCAAGCCCTGCAATAGGAAGTAACCTTGCGCTAACGTGCATCCGACGATACAAGCATCCGACTCTCATTCGTATTATTCCCGTTTTAATTCCGTTTTCGAATCGTCGACACAATCGTCACATCCCACATCTAACTATAGTATTGCATTCATATATGCTGTCTACAAGAAATCACTGAAAATAGAACTCAAGCTAACGGTCCATTTTCCCACTAGTAAATTCTATAACAGCTTAAGATGTTTCATGCTGAGCTAGAGTATGGCATCTGCCACACCTCGTACGCCCCCAAACTAATGGATTAACAAAGTTCTTCTGGTTATGATAGGACTTTGCGTAGCAGTCCCTCAAATAAGGAATGCAAGACATTGCGCTGTCAATTTTGTCAAGCGGCAGAGGGAACCAAACAACTGAAAGCACAAATCAGTCACGCCTCCGATGGCTTATCCAAAACAGAGACAGTCTCATCCAATGGCTTATATCTAACAGAGACAGTCAACACGGGATACCCGATTGCTAGCTGTTGAATTACAATTGGAAAACGTGCTGATCCAATTTCACGAATTTTAAGATATAATAAGCAGCAAATTAGCAGCAGTCAACGAAAATGTCTAGGCCACCCAAAATCAAATTAAAGAACTCCGAGTGCACCTAGACTCCGAATTCGCCAAGAAGCTTTAAGCTCTAGACGCTGAGACAAACGATCGTATTAAACCGATAGAAAACTCTGTCAGAGATAGCGGGGCACTGTACACAACTGTAGTTAGTAGGAGGCAGCCACGCTGTGACATTGCAACACACGTTGGACCACAATCTCACCACTTTCGACCCAATACACTTAACCGATCCGATGTATTGCCCGATGAAATGGACTCGCAGAATACAGAGGATATTATTTTGATTGGTGAATACAATGTCACTTCCTCCAAATCAAATCAGCGAAAATGGAGAATTCAACTGAAAATACTTGACAAAGCTGATTTGAAAATTGACGTGGTCTATGGCGTAATCGCACAGGAAAGGATACATTCATCTAAGCGAATTATAATACAATTCGGAGCTAAAGACGTGACGCATACGGAATCGACATGGAAAAGGAATGAAGCCAAGCTAAACAACATCAAACCTTCACACGCGAACCTCCATGTCACTTGCATCCTGCCCCATCCAAACCAAAGTAGATACAAGTTGAGTAAGATGATTTTACTTAATAATCGCCTAGCAGCTTTCTGCAAAGCCCAGCAAATCTCTTTCTCGGATCATTGGGATACGATGATCAACCCAAAGTACTATAACTTTAATAGAATCACCAACAAGACTCGCATTAACACGTATGGACTTGATACCATCGAAAACATCCTTACAAACATTGGCGATGGACTTGTCAACGAAAATAAGTCAAGAAACGTAAACGATATCATACCAACAACTCCGCCAGCAGTGCCCGACGAAACGACACAGCGACTTCCGCCCGTTTCAACACGCGATACACAACAAAAACAAGTTCCCATCAAAACACCACCACAGGTCCTAGCAAAAAAGTTCCTGTCATCAATCCAGTCCGAGTTAGAGGCTGTAGTCGCAGCTCCGCTAGTACAACCCGTGTAAACGAAAATGAA
>SDVV010028252.1:0-11984 GCA_016164225.1 Gammarus roeselii | reverse complement strand
AGAATAGGAAAATCGTATAATGAGATACCAACATGTAAACTCTTCAAAAGATTAACTGCGCTGCCACTGACAGCAGCAATGGCAGCCTCACTGACATCCTCAACATTCAAAAACCAAACAAAATTCTCCGCAAAATTCTTTCAAATATCACCCCTCATCAACAACAAACCCCCTTTTTCCTCGGTTCCCCCTTCCTCAGCCTCTTCACATCTTTCCAGAACGTCTTTGTTTTTCTTTAATTCTCTCGCACAACCACTCACAGACCTAACATGTTACCCTTTTTACTCTACTCACCCCACTCTTCACCTCGTTTTTCGCTCTATTTGGGTCACAAGCCTCTATTGACATCGGCTGCAGGCACTCGTTGGAGTCTCTTCTCTTCTGGGCCACTGACCGTTTAACCACTATAGCGACCAGTCCTCCTACACCAGCCCACATAGCGAACACCTATTTTCAACAACATTCACCTGGTTTTGATCTCATACACTGTCATTTTCTTCCTTCAATGCCATCTGGAGCTCATTAGCTCTACTTGTCACACATAATTAACACATCATCAAAACCTCTCTTTTCCTTCTACTCTTGTTCCCTGTGTATCTTTGCTCCATTCCCAATCTTCTTCCCACCAGCAGTTGATCAGACATTCCAATTCCCGCCCCTCTTAACTCCCTCATGTCCAACGGCTTCCTCGAACACTCATCTTAAACAATAAAAATTCCATCAGCGCTCTACTCCCCACAGCATCACAGACTATCTTGATCGAACTATTTCCCACCACCACCTCCGGCTATTTGCAAAAATTTGTTAGGCTCTTCTACCTAAAATGCCACCGTTGCCTTTTATATATTTTACTACGATGTCTTCAACTCCAGCAATTATATCCGCCAGTGACACCACGTTATTAATGAAAAAAATAATGATCAAATTTTACATCAAATCTAAGATTATTGCCGAAATTTCCTAGAAAACCCAGACATAGATATGAAAAACTAAATGACCAAAGAAGCTAAAAAAAATCCAAAAGCAAACAACTCCAGGATCAAAGTTACCTCAGTCGTGAGGTGGAGGTGCAATATTCTTTGTATGATGATCACCTTTAAGTAAAATATCTCACGTAGCTGCATTTACTGAACAGACCCCGGGCAAAACATTGAGATAAGGTAAAATTTTAATGGGCATGAGTTCTATCAGTAATCGTTCCTGATGATTGTTGGATTTGTGAACAAATTCAGATGAATGACAGTATATTAGGTCATATGTGTCCCTAGAATGCCAAAAAAAACACTACATTCATTGCCGAATCTAGCATTGTGATAATCCTAAATCCGGACCTGCAGTGAACGATCAGTTTTTCGTATATTGTATGAACTGCAATCTCCCCACGGAATGACGTAAATCCCAAAATCTGGTTCAGTGTTCAATTTTGGGATTAGTCCTATCTAATGTTGATTTCAATGAAGGGAAACTCTTACGTACGACTGAAGAGTAAACAGCGTTGGTGGTCAATGTGAAGTTCCCATGTAAATCGTCAAATAACTCATGAACCGATCAATGTGTCATTATTCCTTTTCACCGCAGCCAGAGTAAACTGAAAGCGATTTACCCGCAAGTGATACGTCGGTTGAAAACCGACCAAAGGCATTTGACCATGACCATGGCCCGCGCCCGTTCCCACATTGATCAGTACCGAAAAAGCTGTAGATCAGACTTCAGCCACGGTTCTGTATTGATCCATCAATAAATCACCAAAGGCAAAAGGCCGAAAAAGTCACATCGATCATGAACGCTATTTGCTGCTCAAGGATCGAGTGCATACTAGTGTGAAAATTATTACTGAACAGATGAAATCCAAACATTATACCATGATAAAATTATTCAATCCGAGTACCTACGGTGGGAATGATTTTTTTCGTATTCAATTTTTAAAATGTACGAAAATATACGCCTTGTTTTCTATATGACTCTCGCAATGCTACAAAGATTATAACATAAAGTTGGTTAATTGTAAATGCTTCAGAAAAAGAAAATGCGAATGTGATACTCCAATAAATATTATAGGAGGATCAAAAATGATGAGCACGCCAACACTGTGGGATGCTACGATTTCAGTTGTGGACAAAACATCATGAATGACCTGGCATTATTTGGGTTTTTGTTTTTTCGAAAAGAGACACGAACGACAAATCAACTATACGAATGACCTTCCTTTCAGGCTTCAACCCTCTGCACATGATACCATATTAGAAGTCGAGCTTCTGTTTGGATTCATTACTCCTCAATTGTCAATTTCAGTCCATGGCAAGACATTCCAATTGATTCACATTGAACGACTCCCTTTCCCATAAATGGAATTCAAACATTCCATTTCTGAATTTGTCATCAACAGGAGAGGATTTGGATTTACTTCGCCACCGATTACTTGATGCAACATGTTTTTGGCATTGCTTAACTTCATTTATATTTCCGCGTTGAACGCGGTGCAGGACTATGGTGCGTGTATAGTAATGAAAAGACGGACCTTAAACAATGACAAACTAGTGTGAATGCATTCACCACCAAGCAACATCAATCGTAGAGGCCAGCATGCCATAGCAATGACTCTCGGTACTCTATTTATAAAGGCAGCAAGATTCTCACGTATATCCCAAGGGCGCGCAGGAGTCCAGGAAATTTGGCTAGGTTATTCATGTTGTCTCTGAAATTGTAATCAGGATTACCAACTTGGGTTGAGCTGTTGTTACGAGAGTTAGGCTGACACCAACGTTATTGCGGCTAGAATTGACAACAAGTTTACACTGTTCAGATATTGGCAGGCATTTGTTTGCGGATTGTATGTGTGCTGCTACAATCTAGCAGGACTTTGACGAACTGACGGGCAAACCTCACAAAGTGTTGTGAGTATTAATAATAGTTGATATAATACCAAAATATTCTGATATCTTATAACGTGTGAGACTCGTAATAGAACGATGATTACAAAACATACATACAATTGACTTTTTTCACAAAATTCTAAATTATTCCAAAAACCACAATCGGCATTCTTTCTGATTTCAGTCGCCGGACAAACAGTTGATATAAGAAAACAAATTTGTATTTCCAATACAGCATATGTTTCAGTTTGAGATCCGCATCTTTCCATCTAAACTTTAGACAGTAAAATGAAAAATTATGAGTCTAGACATAAGCAACATAATATCAGAAATCATTTAATTTTTTTATTTTATCGATTCCTCATTGAAAAATCATCATAAAGTGCTTGAAATAATAGAACATTACATAATAATGTAAATTTATAAATAAATCCGGTCCGGCCAATATCATTGCTCAGGGATTGTTTGTCGCTGATAAATATCTCGCACAGTTTAATCCATTCCCATTTAGATCTTTGTTGTAAGGTAGGGTAAGGATTATAGAGATGTTTTGTTATATTATTTCGACAACATTATTAGTAAAGGTAATTAGTCTAACAAGTACTTTGAGTAATGAATGAAACAGTACATTCTCCTTCACCAAAAAACTTTGCTCATCTAAGGTATCACAGGTTCTCAGTATTTTTCTGATCAGACGTCCTCTAACGTAAGACAAACACCAAAGTTGTCGAAGAAAAGTTAGGAAGTTTAATGATGTTCTGACGTTGACAAGGCGACGTGTGATATGCCATTATTTTTTTCTGATTAAAAAGTAACTGTCATCTTTTCAACACAGGAACGTTCGCATGAATATATTTTTCTTATGATATTTTTTGGAGCAATCAAATCATACAACGGATTGGACGTGTTGTGTGTTTCTTTAGGGTGTGGAAGACTCATCCAATGAGATCTGTAAGCTTTGAAGCTGATTGGATGAGACGGACAAGTATCTTACCCTAACGAAGTAATTAACCAATCTTCAAAGCAGGCTGTGGAAGACTCATCCAATCAGATCTGTAAGCTTTGAAGCTGATTGGATGAGACGAACAAGTATCTTACCCAAACGAAGTAATAAACAAATCTTCAAAGCAGTGACATAGGAACACGACATGGGATGCTAGAACACTTTGTATGACATGTTTACTCGGACATTGAAGAATAAATACGTCATTGATGTAGCCTCATCAAGAAAACACCTTCCGACTCAATGAAGCGAGTTATTAATTGTTATTAGTAGAACATTAATTAATAAATGAGGCTAATATAAATAATATCAACACACAATGTCATCTTAGCAATCAACAGCAACTGCACGAACAATTGAACACGAAATATTAGACAAAACCATTTAATAACGAATGAGTATTTGTTTTTCAAAATAAATGACCTAACGCATGGCTTCAGGAGCTGCCACGATGCCCGGCGCTTATGCTAAAACTGTTGCAATTTGAGCTGTTTAAAGCTTATCTTAGAAAAAACAGCATTTAGTGTCGTTCGGAGCACACGGCAGAAGAGCACCCATTCGTGATGTCCAGCGATTATGTTATAGTAAAACCAATTTGAGATGTTGAGCAATTATGTGATTATTGCGGTCCAGGGCTTATGGTAGCTGATTACCAGTTACTGCTGTACAGCGTTCATCAATGATGTGAACCAATAAGTGATGTTCAGCGCTTAGTTTAAAAGAGCACCAAATGAGTGCAATTAGGGCTGTTTGGCGTGTCAGGTACAGTATGCGCCTAAGCTAGAAAACCACCAATCAGTGTTGTTCAGAGTTTTTATTGAACGAGCCACAATTAGCGTCCTTCGGCACTATTACGTTAGACGTGCATCCATTAGTGCTGTTCAACCCTTCGCTTATGTTAGAAGAACAAAATAGTTTGTGCTGTTCAGTTATTGTGTTAGAGAAGTCTCAATCAGCGCTGTTCGTCGTTTATGTTAGAAAAACACCAATTTGTGCGTTTCAGTGCATACAGTATGTTAGATGAGTGCCAATAAGTGCTATCCTGCGCTTATGTTAGACTATCACCAATTAGTGTTGTTCAAGTCTTATGTTAATCAATACTATTCGGCGCTGATGTAATAGAGCACCAGCTAGTGCTGTTAAGCGCATCTGTTCGAAAAGAACCAATTAGTGCTGTTCAGCGAATATGTTAGATGAGCTCCAATTAGTGTAGTTTAGCGTTCCTGTAGGAGAGCCCCAATTAGCGTTCTTCGTCATTTATGTAAGAGAGCTCCAATCAGTGCTTTTTAGTGCCTATCGAAGAGAACACCATTAATTAACAGTACTGGAGCGTTTGCTGGAAACTGCCCAAATGTTCGACCTGAAACAGAATGTCAGGGGACCTAATCTTTAATGTTAGAATGTCGTCAGCCCAAGAACAGGCTTTTGTTTGAGAGTGTCAGTGCTAGAGGTCGCGTTCTTACAATATATTTGAAATTTATAAGCGTTGAATTCAAATGAATTTAAACGAGTCCTGATGACATCTTTTCTGCTTATCGTATTGAAAGGAACCCCACCCCTCAGGTCCCCACCACAACACGCATCATCATCAAGCTATAGAAAAGAGATCTGAAGAATTACATTGTAAGCGTGTAGAGGGTTCATGCCATATTTCTTCGTCAACGATAGTTTGGCCCCCGCAAGGCAAAAGCAGATCACTTGACTCCCCTGTTCTACGAAGTATCGTGAATATCTACGAACAGGACTCCCCTGTTCTTCGAAGTATCGTGAATACCTATGAACAGGACTCCCCTGTTGTACGAAGTATCGTGAATACCTACGTGTCAATGCCGGGAAAGCCTCGGTAAGGTCTGCAGACCAGGTCCCGACGCGTCTCCTAATGCAGCACATCGACTATAAATGCTTTCAGGACTAGCCTTCATGTAGACAGTAACCTCTGTATCCCTCATTCCATGTTTATATATATATATATATATATATATTTTTGAAATATTGAATGACATTAACCGATTCATCACATTGCAAATTTTATCACACTAAATGTGACTTAGAATAGTAATCAATACTTACATAATACTATTTATCAATAAATTGTTCTCTTGTTCACGTGACCTTAAACACTCACTGATCCAATTAGTTGTTATTGATGCAAAAAAAAACGTAATCGTAACTCAATATCAATTCAACAAAATAATATGGAACTAACCATAATATAAGTGGCGTTTATTGTCTGGAAACAGCTATGTATATTTTTCGTTTTTTGATACATTTATTTTCTTATCTGACAGTTGTTGATGTGATCAATATGAACCAGGGTATTACCATGGTGTAGTGGAGCCCTCATTTGACTATCTATCTCCGTGGAATATTAATTAATATAAGAAGCTTTTATGTCCACTTTCTTACATTATTTTACTAATCGTAGATTAGATATTATAAGCCCGGACAACATTTTTTTAGACTCGATTGACGCGGATACCAACCATCTGAATGGTTGGCATCCGGGTCAATAGTGAAAAGAAAGAGTGAATATTATAATGAAGATTCTTTTAACAGATTCGACTGCAGTACTGAAAACAGCAGGACTAACTTCGCTTGTTACACTCGAACATTCGATCACTATTACCTACAAGTGAATTTTTTATTTTATTTTTTAGTCATTAAATTGTAAATTCTATCTAATTAGCTTCACAGAAAGCTGGCTAACCGAGGACACAGCCTATTTACTTCATTATAAGACCTTAATTACTTTCACTCAATATAAACTGATGTAGAAGTTGAAGATCAATCAACCCCTATTTTTTATCAATACCTTTCTCAGATTATAGACTATTGTTACGTCAGTATGTCATACATAGAAACACTTTTAAGTGAAATTTGAAATTTAAAAAATCTATGCGTGATCATAGCAACAGCTTACAAGCCACCGTCCTCCGATCAAAATCTATTCATTAACAAATTATATGAATTAATCCAAGCTTGTAACAATATATAGGCTGATCGTTTTATTTTATGTGTAGGTTTTGGTATAGATTTTATGAATTACGATAGCTTCGATGAACAGCCTTGCATTATTCCTATGCTCAATGTACAGCCTTGCATTATTACCACTAATCTGGCATATTAATAGATAACATATCAGACCACCTCCTTATCTTTGCAATTATGATTAATATTTTTAATAATGAAGCAAATTGAAATGCGAACAAAATCAGATAGAGATTGATATATGATGAAGAAATAGGGACTCTGTAAGACAACTTGAATCAATATGATTTCAATTAAATCATAAATTGAAATTACTGATCGTGCTATCAAACAGTTTACTTCATATCGTAGATGACAGTTAAGTTTCTTGCGGTCTTTTAAAATCGAAAACTGTTCTTGCAAGAGACATATTGATATCATGGATTACCACTAATATTAAATCGGAAATAAACAAGGAGGAATCATTGTATTTCCTTGTTGTTGTGATGCAAGATGCGAAAATTTACTTTACCCCACTTTAAAAAACCACTTACTACGGAAATACATTTAATGAACACTAAATAGATCTCAAACGAACCTGGAAGGTGATCAATAGCATTCTTATATTACATAACAGTTAATGTGACCAAACTGCAAAAAATCGACTCATTGCCAATTACGTATATTGAGAAGATTAAGATGAAGCAAATGTACGCAATGAATGCATTGTGGATGTTGCGAAGAATACTGCTGATAGTATTAGTACCAGTCAATACGACCATCTTAGATATCCATCGACTAACATTTGTTTTACGTTTGTCACCAGATACTACATCACCTCAATATAATTTTTATCTAAAAAAATTAACTTGTAACATTTGTTCCATCTGAAGCATAAAAAAATTACCATATATACACATTCACAAAGGTGTTCACTATCATTATCGGCCCCTCTCAGTCCTTTCATTATGCTCCAAAATGTTGGAAAAAATGTTCACAAACGACTATTCCGCCAATTGAATGTCAACAGTGTCCTTCATGAAAACCACTATGACTTCAGAGCCAGTACAAATAAAACACAAGTTTCATCAAATCCCTTGCAGTACCAAATTTCAAACAGACTCATTGTATTCTCTTCATTTCTCGACTGTTGTAAGATCTTTGACTGCGTTAACTTATCTTAACTAAGGTCATATGAAATATGGGAAATCGCACGTGATGGGTTCAGTTCTTATTCTACTAACCGGGTGCAATATGCAACAGTATTGTGGATGGAATACAATATTATATACTCAATTATAGTCATGGTGTTCCTCAAGGTTCTGAATTAGGGTCACTGTTTTCATAGGTTTATAACCAACATTATTAACGCACCGTTCTTTTTTTCAGATAAACATTGTTTGCTGATGGCAGTACCTTATCTTCTTGCATCCCTCCAAACACATTTTACAAATTAAGTCTCAATTAACAGGATTCTCGATCATACTGCCCACCGACATGAAATTAATGACAATAAAATATATATTTTTCTTATGTAAGCCCCTCACACAAATTGTATAGGATAGAATTCATGGGATAAACAGCAATAAATTCCTTGGGGTACATTTAGAACAAAATATCCTTCAATAATCACATTGACTGCATACCATCTGAATTGTCAAACTCGGTAAATATTATTTATAAATTAAGTGAATTCCTTCCTAGATCTGTCTTTAAAACTATTTTTTCACGTTGTTATAGCTCATCTTAATTTTCGTAATCAAAGCCTGGTATGGAACCGAAATAAATAAAACTGATAAATTATTTGTACAACAAATGAAACCTTTTAGAGCTATATTTATCCCTCCATTCAATCATCATACTAATCGTCATTTTAAATCCTTGATTACCCTGAAACTGGAAGATCAAAATAACTTCCAAATTGCTTAACACGCGTTGAAAACTTTTGAAGAAACTATCATCAAGATTTATTAAATTCAATTGGATACTTGAATTGTTACAAAATAATGCGAATAATCTCGTACTACCTCGTTATACTTCACTATCTTCTGTTCACCGTCAGAATGTTTCTCGTCGTATATCATCTTACTAGCACAGTAGGGATTTATTATCGCTTTGTAGTTTTATCACAGTCTCCTAATTGTATCTTAGTTTGTAACCATGTTAGGAGCAGATGAATTACCAGTTCAAAACCGTTACGGTATCCTTGAGGATCATTTTTTCAAAGTTAATAGTACTATTTTGTCACACAGCGACGGGTATTTAACTGTCCCTGTGTTGTTTGGAGTTGTTGTCTGGGCCTAAATAAAATCTGTTTATGTACGACTTTTTGGTCCTTTTTGGATAGTTAAAATTGATAGGTTAATTCGTAGGGATAAGGTTGCCCCAGAAGCTCTGAATAGCTTCCAAAGGTTCTCCAACTTCGTAGCTTAATATGTTATAGCTGTATAGTACAATTATAACAAATGAATTGCACATTGTGGTTGAAACTATCTTTTAAAAACTGTTTCAAACTCTTCCTTTTGCTGATGATTTTACTACGTTTGTGTTCGGGAGGGTTTTCGTGCCCTATGCCACGCATAACTACTGAAATGAGTACGATGGATGAGTGGTTAGAACCGTGGTCTTTCGTAGATCATCAATAAGATTTTTTTATGTTATAAATGGTGCGGGTTTCGAAATTGGTGCATATATAACAAAAAAATCGCAGCCCGTGGTAGTGATATTTTATTTTTTTGTTATTTTCTTTGTCAAGGTTTGTGTTTCAATTTTCATACAAATTTCTTTCTGAATGAAGTAAATAGGGATCATCTTTGCAATATCCATTTCAGTTCTTTACCATGTGCAACTTAATTTGTATTTTTCCCTACAATACTCTCGTATAATAAGCTGTGTAAACAGTGTTTGGCGGTTCTCCCCTAACCAACTCATTCCATTTAATGACCCTTCAAAGTGTGAGACAGTGTTTGACGGTTCTGGTCTAACCAACTCAGTCCATTTAATGACCCTTCAAACTGTGAGACAGTGTAAGGCGGTTCTGGTCTAACCAACTCAGTCCATTTAATGACACGTCAAACTGTGAGACAGTGTGTAGCTATTCTGGTCTAACCAAATCAGTCCATTCAATGACCCTTCGTGTAGCGGTTCTGGTCTAACAATCTCAGTTTATTTAATGACCGTTCAAATAGTGAGACAGTGTGTAGCGGTTCTGGTCTAACCAACTCAGTTCATTTAATGACCCTTCAAAAGTGAGGCAGTGTGTGGCGGTTCTGGTCTATCCAACTCAGTCCATTTAATGAACCTTCAAACTGTGAGGAAGTGAGTGGCGGTTCTGGTCTAACCATCTCAGCCCATTTATTGAATCATCAAAATCGCTTCATGAGGTTCATTCATTCCCACGATGTCACCGAATGCTGCAAAGTTAGCAATTTTCTCCCAGACCATAAATATTTTACATTCTGGACAAACTCACCATCGGCATGGAACTCACAATTCCATTTATCGGTAAATATCGCTGCCGAAACATCTTCATTTTTCGGGCGAACAACTTCTCGATTGCACTGCAGGAAGCAATCAGGAACAGTAATATTGAGATTGTATTCAAATCCTGACCGACTATAATATGTAAAGTTATAAATATAAACTCGAGAGTTTGTTTGATGGGGTTGGGTAAAGCTTGGTCGGCAGCCGTATGTTGATGACTCGTTTCAGCAATATTCGCTCACAATATTTTATTTTAGGCGAGATTCGATTATATGTTGAATTCTATTATGATGTTGATCCCCACATCTGCGATTTTTTTAAGATTGTCCACCTACGTCCCATTCGTATTCCTGTTTGTCTTAATAATGAATATACATTCAAAGCGAACGTAGTTGAATCCTTTATAAACTGTTTATTTTCATGTATTTTCCACGATTTGATGACCTACTGCAAATGGGTGTGAGGCTTTGATAAAGCATGGATTGACATAGCAAACAAAAATTAAACAATTTGTTTTTACTAGCAATGAAGTCAATAAACTATCCCACTTACCTACTAGAATACGAGGAATAATGATGTAGTTAATTTCATGGTCGATATAATTATTTAAGTTGTGTTCTATTGGTTGGTGACTGATTCATTTGTATACAAATGACGTGAATCACGTAACTAGTCTGCTAAATTGTTGTGATTCAACAGTTGCTGTTATGATTTACAACAAAATTGTGCTAATAATTTGAGGCTATCTCTAGCAACTTGAAGATCGGTTCAATTAACTGGTATGGATAGTATTTGGTCTCTGCTCGACGAATTGACTGCTGGATATATAGTGATTATTCATGGCAGGTAACGCTGAGGCATGAATTTCTCGGTAATAGAAGTCGCCCAAAACGGGATGGACACCGAAATAGGGTCTCCATCCAAAACTGGGACGAGTATAAATTAGGAGGACGCATGTACAAAGTAAACACATGCATGAGGAAAATGCATATCTAAGGGGGCGCATAGATAAGAGGTTATGCATGAAATATGAAAATGCAAGCCTGAGGAGTACGCATAGATAGGTGGATGAAAGCATAAGGATGACGCATACCTAAGACTGTCACATAGAAATGGGGCTCATGAATAATGACGACATAGAGCTAAGGGAAGGTCGGATAAGAAGGAGGCATAAATATGGGGAGCGCGTGATCACGTGTGAACACAGGGCGAAAGAAACGGCTTAGGACAAACGTCAGGTCCTCAGGTGACGTCCTGAAAACATCATCATCATTCTGTATTGGGACATTCGGGCTCATAGTGATTCTACACTCATTGACGTTTCGATACAATTAATTCGGGTTTCCTTTGGCCCTATCCAATATGTTTGTCTTTTTCTTGTGCTTGAAGGATCGGTCTAATTTAGTGATTAGCCACCCACGTCATGCAATGAGATCTTTTGCATCGTATCCATGAGTATGCGCAGATGGCACACCTCGCGAGCTCTTTCAGAGAGAATAAAGCAGGAAACGTTAACAGTATTTACTCGGAGCTGTTCGATCGAATTCGACGCACTTATTAGGTTTCCCAGCCTCTGGATATCAGCTCGTAGATAGTTTGGGCGGCGCACCGCTCACAGGAAGCCTGGATGGAGCTCTTTCTTGGTGAATTCCCTCATG
>SDVV010028251.1:0-11984 GCA_016164225.1 Gammarus roeselii | reverse complement strand
ATCTGTGAGCAGTAAACTAGTTCATATAGACGCTAGCATGAGCGTGCGATCTGTGAGCAATAAACTAGTTCATAGAGACGCTAGCATGAGCGTGCGATCTGTGAGCAGTAAACTAGTTCATAGAGACGCTAGCATGAGCGTGCGATATGTGAGCAGTAAACTAATTCATAGAGACGCTAGCATGCGAATGCGATATGTGAGCAGTAAACTAGTTCATAGAGACGCTAGCATGAGCGTGCGATCTGTGAGCAATAAACTAGTTCATAGAGACGCTAGCATGAGCGTGCGATATGTGAGCAGTAAACTAATTCATAGAGACGCTAGCATGCGAATGCGATCTGTGAGCAGTAAACTAGTTCATAGAGACGCTAGCATGCGAGTGCGATCTGTGAGCAGTAAACTAATTCATAGAGACGTTAGCATGAGAGTGCGATCTGTGAGCAGTAAACTAGTTCGGAGAGGCGCTTGTATGAGCATGCGATCTGTGAGCAGTAAACTAATTCATAGAGACGCTAGCATGAGAGTGCGATCTGTGAGCAGTAAACTAGTTCGGAGAGGCGCTTGTATGAGCGTGCGATCTGTGAGCAGTAAACTAGTTTGTGGAGACGCTAGCATGAGCGTGCGATCGGTGAGCAGTAAACTAGTTCATAGAGTCGCTAGCATGAGCGTGCGATTTGTGAGCAGTAAACTAGTTCGGGGAGACGCTTGTATGAGCGTGTGATCTGTGAGCAGTAAGCCAGTTCGGGAAGACGCTTGTATGAGCGTGCGAACTGTGAGCAGTAAACTAGTTTGGAGAGACGCTTTTTTGAGCATGCGACATGTAGCAGTAAACTAGTTCGGAGAGACGCTAGCATGAGCGTGCGATCTGTGAGCATTAAACTAGTTCGGAGAGACGCTAGCATGAGCGTGCGATCTGTGAGCATTAAACTAGTTCGGAGAGACGCTAGCATGAGCGTGCGATCTGTGAGCAGTAAAATAGTTCGGAAAGACGTTTGCATGAGCGTGCGATCTGTGAGAAGTAAACTAGTTCGGAGAGATGCTTGCACTAGCGCGCGATCTGTGAGCAGTAAATTAGTTCGGGGAGACGCTAGCATGAGCGTGCGATGTGTGAGCTGTAAACTAGTTCGGAAGGACGGGTGTTTGAGCATGCGATCTGTGAACAGTAAACTAGTTAGTTCATAGAGACGGTAGCATGAGCGGGCGATCTGTGAGCAGTCCACTAGTTCTGAGAGGTGCTTGCATGAGCGTGCGATCTGTGAGCAGTAAACTAGTTCTGAGAGACGCTTGCATGAGCGTGCGATCTGTGAGCAGTAAACTAGTTCGGAGAGACGCTAGCATGAGCGTGCGATCTGATGAGCAGTAAACTAGTTCGGAGACGCTAGCATGAGCGTGCGCTCTATGAGCGGTAGTTGATAGTATAACTACACGAACGCAAATTTTTGAGGTACTACAAGAACGCAATTTTTGGGGTACTACAAGAACGCAAATTTTTGGGGTGTCTACGGATTTTTGCATGCCCATTTTCCCAAGACGGCCTACTGAAGGAATTAGATAGGCCTTAATTAGGGGGTACGAAATGGCCTACTGAAGGAATAAGAAAGGCTAAAATTATGTCTTCAAGACGGCCTACTGAAGGAATTAGATAGGACTTAATTAGGGGGTACAAGACACATATGTGAAGGAATTAGATAGGCCTTATTTAGGGGGTACAAGACGCGGATGTGGAGGAATTAGATAGGCCTTAATTAGGGGGTACAAGACGGCCTACGGAAGAAATTAGATAGGCCTTAATTAGGGGTACAAGACGGCCTACTGAAGGAATTAGATAGGGATTAATTAGGGGGTACGAAACGCGGATGTGAAGGAATAAGATAAGGAATAATTAGGGGGTACGAAACGCGGATGTGAAGGAATTAGATAGGCAATAATTAGGGGCTACAAGACACGGATGTGTAGGTATATGAAATAGGATGACTAGATTTATGAACCTATTATCGAATGTAATTGTTATGAAGTATGTTATTTGTTAATGTGTCTGACTCAGGCGCTGTATTTCTTGGACATTGTAGTTATATGTTAAGACAAATTGATCTTGTGGTCAAGTTAAATACTGATGGTACATAGAGATACCAAGAACTCAAGTTTTGAGAGACCACCCGAGAAGTTGAGAGTGGGTGATCCGAATGATCTGTATCTGTCAAATGTCACACAAAGATTTTATCTCGAGATATATGGTCCTCTTGGCGAATAGTTTTCCATACGGGAAATTTCAGTTTCCTTACGGTAGCTGGTTGCTTTCATTTACGATTGCTTACGTACGGATTATATAGATGTACGTTATTAGGTCTTGTCAACGCTATATATGATTGTCTTGGAATATTTCACACGGTAAGAGGGCATGATATATATTACTCTGTTTGTTATTGAATGACTCATTTGAATAGGAGGCATTGTTTATACATGATATTTATACTGTAAGATTGATATTTTTTGATTAAATCCACTCGCTTTTCAAATTTAATGTATTTTTTCTTTCATGTATGGTTGTAGTGGGAGTATAATTGATCACTAACTGTTGCTCGTTATATATATTTATTCGATTTTGGTATGAATAGTGTTATAGCAAGTTTTCTGGTGAGGGTGCGCTTGATGATAGCCATACGCAAAAAGTTGGAAGCGCTCTTGGAAAAATAGGTGAGATTGCTCATACCTATTCTCAGTCTTATAAATTTGTTACCGTGACGCGTTTGCTATGATTGAGTATATGTTTCGTCACATATTTATGTATGGATTATAATTCTTTATTTTTTTATGTGGACATATATGTGTGTATTCTTATCTAATTGTGGTTTATTTGATTCATTTCGGAGGTGGTTTTAATGGAGTTTTTTTTTAGTGGTTCGATGTTTGATTCAACCTTGATATTGAATATAGGCTATGTTTTGTGTTTCACATCTATTTAGTTCCTATGTATATGAAATATCTATAGGAATAGTATGGTTTATTTGTTTGCAGTTTGCAGCCTTCGTCTGCGATCGACCCTGTTTGTACCAGCCTGTAGGTAGGATTGCAGGCAAGGTTCTGTGTTTTCCATCTCTTTATTTCATATGTATATATTATCCACAGGAATGGTATGGTGTATCAATTTGATTATTGGCAAGTTGAGGTATGTACTGTGGGATGATGCAGCACCTACGGTCGAGAATCTATCTACCCAATATTGTATTATCCAGTTTTGAAACAGTTATATCAGTGTTCCATTGACGCGGTTTCCAATAGCGAAAATACCTGAACGATATGGATTTTTTTCTGTAAGTTAAAATATCATTTTATGTATACATAGTAATGATCGATTGATTTAAGTTGAAATTTGCATTGTTTGCGGAATTTCAATCAGATATCACACACAGTGTTAGGCATTTTATGGTATTTCAAGGTTTGCATCTTCCACTTTATTTCAGGAATAATTGGTAGGTTGTTCCATCATTGTGGTATTTTTTATATGTATATATGACATTCTGTTACGATTAGGCCAGGGTTACTTTAACCCTTAGCACTCCGTTGTACTTACCCCAGCAGTAGCCCCTTCTATCGTTTTCTTTGTGATAGATTGCTGAGAAGTGACCTAGTAAAGCATTGTAGTGTTCGTTGGTATGACACATTGGGCTTGGATTTGTACTCCCAGAGGCATAGCATCAGTTAGGTCTAGGAATTTCGTTATAGATTTGAACAGGTATCGTAGTGAAAATAACATTTTTCACATTAAATCAGCGTTAAATGTCAGTTATTTTCGGTATGGCTGTTATGCTAGTATACGATCTTAGTCATGAACCAGATCACGTGGGATATTGGAGTAGGGTTCATCATCTGGGTGCGGTAGGATACACCGTATATACTAGTTAATCGTTGTTGCTTATGGTAGAGTAGAGAATCTTACTTAGCTATTTCTATAGATGTTGGAGTACATTTTGATTTGATATCATAGAAATAAATCTGTATTCGATATACATTTGCCTAATTTCATAGAATGTTGGGCATAAAATACGCTTATTTGGATGTAATGCTTCAAAAATTTGGTATGTCTCCCCTCGGAGGTGTCCTAGAGCATTTACGGTTTGGCTACCCTTCACCTGATGAGATATATATCAACGATATCTTAGGTACCTGTGTACATCTTCAATTAGCTTAATATCTATCACATTTTCAATGTAAGGCAAGAGGCGTTTTTAGTGCATTTTCAATGCTAATCATTAGAGGTAAATGTAGGATATTGCAAACAAAGATTTATTAGACATATTATTTTATTGATAATAGATTTTGACACATTTATATATACATTTATATATACGTGGGATATCATTTATACGAAAACATAACTTTTTTTCACACCGAAAATTCGACGTGAGCATCTTGGCGATACATAAGTAATGACTTCGACCCCCCTCTCTTATGTTATCTTGATTCTTGATACCAATGACAGTCTGTGGGTTCTGTATCAATGACGTATATTTATTCCTCACCTGAAGCTGTCGACTCGTCATATCGGTGTAGGATATATCATCTGGGTGTGTTTTTTTTCTCTGATCTATTGGTGTTCTAGACTAACGCCCTTGGTACACATTCTAGATAAACGACGACCTTTGGGAGAAGTGTATGCAATACTTGTATTCCTATCCCTGTAACCAAAACTTTGTTTTTAGTTTTCAGCAGCATTTTATGGACGCTATTCTTAATCACTGTTACATGTTTATGACATCGAATCGTTTCAGATTTTTTCTTGCTATTATCCACATTTCCATTCATTAGATTCCCGCAGATATCCGAAATATACCCCATTCTCCTTGTAAGCAAACGTTTAAGACAGGAATCTCTCTCCTCATGTTTCATTACCAATATACTTGAAAAAAAGTCAGTTTTAATTTTGATTTTATTATGCAATTTTACACTTCTTATACTTGTTATCCTTCCATTACCCCATTTGATAATTGGGTTTTCTTCAACTTTAGCAGGTTATTTTCTTCACACATTTCATTATCACTGTCACTGATATCCACTCCACTGAAAGGATCCCACATTTTTCCCCTTATTTTCATTATTTTCAATTTCGGATAAGGTTTGGATCTTTCTCCCACCATATCGATTTAGCCATTTCCACCCCAATCTTCATACATTCTTAGCTTGAGTGTTAGTGCTACCATACTTTCTTTTACGCTTGCACCATTTTGAGCACTGTCTTTCTCGATATTTTTTAATACTCATGTCCAGATTATTATGTTCTATCAATACGCTCATAGCAACATTTGACATCGTATTTCCTCGTTCATTTTTAAGATTAGCATATTCAAGTTAATGCTGTCCTCTGAGATATTGCCCAAATCCGAATGTGGAGCTTGATTTGCTTAATTTTATCTACTCACTGTATCGACACAATGCGTATATACAGGGTCGTTAGACTCACTGTGTCTGCACATGTATCGACACAATGCATATATACATGATCGTTAGCCTCACTGTGTCGGTAAAATGTAGGCATTTTCATACATTTTATGCAAAAGGATTGCCATACACTGCCGGATGCATTAACACCTACGCAACCTAACCTAACCTATAGAACCACATCCCTTGCTGTTGTTTCAAGTTATTTAATGGGCATCAGCTTCATGCTATGTTATGTTAAAAGAAGTAAGCATCCTATCCTAAACTAACCTAACTTATGTATGATATTCAGTCATTGTTTTATACATTGCATAATACATGTCTCCACTTGTCTACATTTTCGATCAACCCTTTCCAGTTTGATACACACATCCAATTCTGATCTATTAAAACACAAAGCATAACCTAACCTAACTTATGTACGATATTCAGTCGTTGTTTTATACAATGAATAACAAATATCTCCACTTGACTCTACATTTTGATCTATCCTTTGCAGTTTTGATAACTTACACCTATTTATTCCTACTTCGCACTCAATCTCGACTCATATATGTTACCAGAGAGGTCAAGTTTTTAAATCTCAGATGGATTGAATGTTACAAGTAATTCATATTTGTTTCCATCATCATACAAACGGGCTCTTCATCTCATACTAGATCTACCACATTTTTTCGTCAATATCTCCTGACACTTCATCCTTTGACGATTTGCACAGTTGATCTACTTATTTTCTTTCCAATATTTTTTCAAACTCTTCACGATGACAGCGTTTCAAATGTTTCCACACGTTACTCTTGGATCTATGTTTATTCAATTTTATTTCTTTCTAGCAAAGTTTACAGGCCCCCATCACCACCATTTGTTTAGAACAATCGAGGACTCAAGCTATAACCCATCCTTTCACAACAGAATCCCAATATTGACTGAATATATTCTTATCGCACTCTGATTTATGTCTCACCATTCTGTCACACATATACAGCATTTACTCTGAGATAGGTTTATAGGCACCGTTGCACCTCTTGAAATATATTCTCCTACCGACTTCAACAACTTCGATGTTACCTCCGACCAACGCAATGTATGCAATTTCATCGCTTAATCATTGAGTTCTAGGATATTATAAACAATTGATTTAGGAATTCACATACTTTTATAAGTATTATTTACAGATCTTGCTGACATCATCAATGACTTCTAACTCCTTTTTTCGATTACAGCATAGCTCGTACAGCCGCCCATACCAAGCATCACGATGTTTAAGTTTCCACTCAAAATCTATCAAATAATCCACCTTATCTTTGTTGCGAATACCGAAGGCTGTTCCGTGCCCTTGAGTCCACAAATATAATCATTTTTCTTCTTGAACTTTAATTATCCGAAGCTTCTCAAATTCAATGTCGTTCTGTTTTTCATCAATGAGGAATTCTTTCATACGTTCCAGGTTTTCTTTAATTCTTAGGAAAAAACCGTTCCCCAACACTTCAGCTTTATCACAATCATGATGATTTTCAACTCGGATCATTTCAATTTCAAGAGTTGCTTTCTTATTTCCCTAGAAGTTTGTTACATACGACTGAAAGCCGTCGATGTCAGTTACCCAGAGCCGACTTCCTTTTCCCTTCATTCATATATGAATGTTATCTCCCACTCTTTTGATTCTTGTTTTACCCATCCTGAGATAACTGCTCTTTTCAACATTTGTCAATATTTGTTCGATCCGACTCATATCATCTTCGGAGATTTCTTCTTCCAAAACACGTAAACTAATTTTTACCACTTGAACATTCATTGTTACCTATTTGAGGATGATCCGTCCGTCTCCGCTTGTCTTCCACGTAACACTGACTCCAGTCACGTCTTACAGCTTGTTATTATAATGCGTTTGCAAATCTTTCAGCCTATCATCACTCACTTCGGCGAACAATTATGTATCTATGTATGTACGTATGTCCATCAATAGACCTGTATACGTACGTGCATGTGTTTATTCGTGCGTATGTACGTGTACATGAGTAAACAAAAAAAAATATATAACAACTTTTGAAATTCGATCCAATTTAAGATTAAAAATGTCAATAAAAATTTCAAAAAAAAAATCAACGTCCGGACAAAGCCAAATCAATGTATTGAAGTGATAGCTTGCCTACTAAAGAAAGGTCCGGGCGTAGATTTTTTTTTTTAATTTTATTTAAAAATTTGATTTTAAATTGTATTGAATTTTAAATTTTGTTCTCTATATATTTTTTGTTCACTCATGTACACGTACATACGCACGAATAAACACATGCATGTACGTTCACAGGTCTATAGATGGACATACGTACATACATGGTTACATAATTGTTCGCCGAAGCGAGTGATGATGGGCTTAAAGATTTGCAAACGCATTATAATAACAAGCTGTATGACGTGATTGTAGTCAGTGTTACGTGAAGGACAAGCGGAGATGGATGGATCATCCTCAAATAGATAACAATGAATGTTCAAGTGGCAAAAATTAGTTTACGTGTTTTGGAAGAAGAAATCTCCGAAGATGATATGAGACGGATCGAACAAATATTGACAAGAAGAAATCTGAAACGATTCGATTTCATAAACATGTATCAGTGATTAAAAATAGCGTCCATGAAAAGCTCACTAAAGACAACAAACAAAGTTTTATTTCATGGATAGG
This sequence comes from Gammarus roeselii, assembly GCA_016164225.1. Taxonomy (NCBI): domain Eukaryota; kingdom Metazoa; phylum Arthropoda; class Malacostraca; order Amphipoda; family Gammaridae; genus Gammarus; species Gammarus roeselii. The sequence continues at coordinate 3,868 of SDVV010028251.1, read as the reverse complement.
AATACAAGTATTGCGTACACTTCTCCCAAAGGTCGTCGCTTATCTAAAATGTGTACAAAGGGCGTTAGTCTAAAACACCAATAGATCAGAAAAAAAACTCTCAGATGATAAATCCTACACCGATCTGACGAGTCGACAGCTTCAGGGGAGGAATAAATATACGTCATTGATAAAGAACCCACAGACTGTCATTTGTATCAAGAATCAAGATAACACAAGAGAGGGAGGTCGAAGTCATTACTTATGTTTCGCCAAGATGCTCACGTCCAATTGTCGGTGTGAATTTTTTTCATGTTTTCGTATAAATGATATCCCATGTATATATAAATGTATATATAAATGTATACATAAATGTGTCAAAATCTATTATCAATAAAATAATATATGTACTAAATTTTTGTTTGCAATATCATAAATTGACTCTAATGATTAGCATTGAAGATGCACTATAACGCTTCTTGCCTTACATTGAAAATGTAATAGATATTAGGCTAATTGAAGATGTACACAGGTACCTAATATATCGTAGATATATATCTCATCAGGTGAAGGGTAGCCAAACCTTAAATGCTCTAGGACCCGTCCGAGGGGGGACACATCAAATTTTTGAAGCATTACATCCAAATAGGCGTATTTTATACCCATCATTCCATGAAATTAGTCAAATTTATATCAAATACAGATATATTCCTATTATATCAAATCAAAATGTACTCCAACATCTATAGAAATAGCTAAATAAGATTCTCTACTCTACCCTAAGCAACAACGATTAACTATTATACACGGTGTATCCTACCGCACCCAGATGATGAACCCTACTCCAATATCCCTCGTGATGTGGTTCATGACTAAGATCGTATACTAACATAACAGTCATACCAAAAATAACTGACATTTAATGCTGAGAGAATGTGAAAAATGTTATTTCTACTACGATACCTGTTCAAATCTATAACTAAATTCCTAGACCTAACTGATGCTATGCCTCTGGGAGTACAAGTCCAAGCCCACTGTGTCATAAAAACGAACACTACAATGCTTTACTAGGTCACTTCTCAGCAATCTATCACAAAGAAAACGATAGAAGGGGCTACTGCTGGGGTAAGTACAACGGAGCGCTAAGGGTTAAAGTAACCCTGGCTTAATCGTAACAGAATGTCATATGTTCATAAAAATAATACCACAATGATGCAACAACCTACCAATTATGCCTGAAATAGTGTGGAAGATGCAAACCTTGAAATACCATAAAATGCCTAACACTGTGTGAGATATCTGATTGAAATTCCGCAAACAATACAAATTTCAACTTAAATCAATCGATCATTACTATGTATACATTGCATAATATTTTAACTTACAGAAAAAAATCCATATCGTTCAGGTATTTTCTCTATTGGAAACCGCGTCAATGGAACACTGATATAACTGTTTCAAAACTGGATAATGCAATATTGGGTAGATAGATTCTTGACCGTATGTGCTGCATCATCCCACAATACATACCTCAACTCGCCAATAATCAGACTAATAAATCATACCATTCCTATAGATAATATATACATATGAAATAAATAGATGGAAAACACAGAACCTTGCCTTCCATCCTACCTTCAGATTGGTACAAACAGGGCCGATTGCAGACGAAGGCTGCAAACTGCCAACAAATAAACCATACTATTCCTATAGATATAATATACATATGAACTTAATAGATGTAAAACACAAAACATAGCCTATATTCAATATCAAGGTTGAATCAAACATCGCACCGCTAAAAAAAACTCCACCAAAATAATAAATAAATCACAATTAGATAAGAATACACACGTATATGTCCACAAAAGAAAGTAAAGAAATATAATCCATACATAAATATATAACAAAACATATACTCAACGATAGCAAACGTGACACGGTAACAAAATTTATAAGACTAAGAATAGGTAAGAGCAATCTCACCTAATTTTTCCAGGAGCGTTTCTAACTTTTTGCGTATGGCTATCATCAAGCACACCCTCACCAGAAAACTTGCTATAACACTATTCATACCAGAATCGAAAAAAAATATATAAAACGAGCATCAGTTAGTGATCAATTATACTCCAACTACAACCATATCTTAAAAATATATTTATATATACATTAACTGGGATAAACGAGTGAATTTAATCAAATAATTTCAATCGTACAGTATAAATATCATGTATAAACAATGCCTTCTATTCAAATGAGTCATTTAATAACAAACAAAGTAATATATATCATGCCCTCCTACCGTGTGAAATATTTCAAAACAATCATATATAGCGTTGACAAGATCTAATAACGTTCATCTATATAATCCGTACGTAAGCAATCGTTAATGAAAGCAACCAGCTACCGTAGGGAAACTGAAATTTCCCGTATGGAAAACTATTCTCCAAGCGGACCATATATCTCGAGATAAAATCTTCGTGTGACATTTGACAGATACAGATCATTCAGACCACCCACTCTCAACTTCCCGGGTGGTCTCTCAAAATTCGAGTTCTTGGTATCTCTATGTACCATCAGTAACTAATTTGACCACAAGATCAATTTGTCTTAACATATAACTACAGTGTCCGAGAAATACAGCGCCTGAGTCAGACACACTAACAAATAACATACTTCATTACAATTACATTCGATGATAATACATTAAATGCGAAAAAGCGAGTGGATTTAATCAATAATATCAAACGTGCAATAAAAAAAGATCATGTATAAGCAATGCCTTCTATTCAAATGAGTCATTCAATAACAAACATAGTAATATATATCATGCCCTCCTACCGTGTGAAATATTCCAAACAATCATATATGGCGCTGACAAGACCTAATAACGTACATCTATATAATCCGTACGTAAGCAATCGTAAATGAAAGCAACCAGATACCGCAAGGAAACTGAAATTTCCCGTATGGAAAACTATTCCCCAAGAGTACCATATATTTCGTGATAAAATCTTTGTGTGACATTTGACAGATACAGATCATTCGGACCACCCACTCTCAACTTCCCGGGTGGTCTCTCAAAACTTGCGTTCTTGGTATCTATATGTACCATCAGTAACTAACTTAACCACAAGATCAATTTGTCTTAACAAATAACTACAATGTCCGAGAAATACAGCGCCTGAGTCAGACACATTAACAAATAACATACTTCATAACAATTACATTCGATAATAGGTTCATAAATCTAGTCATCCTATTTCATATTCCTACACATCCGTGTCTTGTAGCCCCTAATTATTGCCTATCTAATTTCTTCACATCCGCGTTTTGTACCCCCTAATTAATCCCTATCTAATTCCTTCACATCCGCGTTTCGTACCCCTAATTAATTCCTATCTAATTCCTTCAGTAGGCCGTTTTGTACCCCCTAATTAAGGCCTATCTAATTCCTTCAGTAAGCCGTCTTGTACCCCCCAATTAAGGCCTTTAGTCGTAGAAGGCGACTAAAGGGGCGCCCCGTAGCCAGGAGTATAATCGGCTCCCGCAATCCCCAGCGTGTCGGAGACGACAAAACGGGGCGGAGCGAAGGGGCTAGGAATCCCGTTCTCTGTAAAAACCTTTCCTCGAAGACGGCAAGACGAGCGGGGGGAGGAGAGGCACACGCCTCTCCAAACCCTATTGTTAGGGTCGCTGAATGTGCGTGGCTGTAGTACGAGTGATGTAAAGAGGAGGGAGATTGGTGAGATGTTTTTGAGGAGGAAGTTAGATGTGTTGGCGCTGAGTGAGACGAAGTTGAAAGGTAAGGGCGAATGTGAGTTTGGTGCTGTAAGTGGAAGAAAGTCTGGTGTGGAGGAAGGTAGGGCACGAGAGGGTGTGGTCTTGA
>SDVV010028250.1:0-11984 GCA_016164225.1 Gammarus roeselii | reverse complement strand
GGTGCAAGTGAAGGTCACAGGTCGTACTTAAGAACGTGGTGCAAGTGAAGGTCACAGGTCGTACTTAAGAACGTGGTGCAAGTGAAGGTCACAGGTCGTACTTAAGAACTTGGTGCAAGTGAAGGTCACAGGTCGTACTTAAGAACGTGGTGCAAGTGAAGGTCACAGGTCGTACTTAAGAACGTGGTGCAAGTGAAGGTCACAGGTCGTACTTAAGAACGTGGTGCAAGTGAAGGTCACAGGTCGTACTTAAGAACTTGGTGCTAATGAACTGTTATCAATCCAGAACTTTTCTGTTTTATAACCTCTGTTCAATATTGTTTATTGTAACTATGGAAATAAATGCACAATCATGTGTCTTGGACGGTTTTTATTCGTGCAGCACAAGAGCATATTAATTTATCAGAATTAACACGTAGTAAACATGTATGATGACGCATAGTATTGACCTACTTAACCAGTAGCTAAATGTGAGTGTTTACACATATATGAAAAATTACAATTACAAACGTCGATTGCAGTTTTGTTTAAATCTAAGGGATTTTTACTTACGATGTTTTCGTTGACATTTGCTCTCTATTTATACGTTGAGATAAATTGCATTCAAAATCACCAGACAGTCCTTGAATGCAGCCAAAAGTCCTTATCATCACTAGCCACGTTGCATGCACCTCCCGGGCACCTTATCAAGGCGAGACGGTCGCCCACAGGAGACGTGATGTTGAAGATTCGGAACGCAGACCAAACCGGAAACAACAAAAAAGCAACTGAGAAGCACGCCGCAGTGTCAGCATCTGGCGCCGATTGAGGAAACACTGGGCACTTGTTTCGCTGTATTATGGAATGAGACCTCTTCATTGGACGGAACCGCGGGGCTATCGGCACAACCGTGCTAAACACATCTACCTCCTAACTCTGCTTCCCAACTATGCTTCCCAACAGTTTACCCAATCGTGCGCCCAATCGTGTTACCTGACCGTGCTTCCAAACTGCACTCCCCGAACATGCTCTTGCTCTTCAATCGTGCTTCCAAAACCATGCTACCTCACCAATGCTCGCCATCCACTGCTCTCGGAGCGGTATATACGGTGACTTCGGTGTGTGAGGCCGTATATGAGCTGTTCCAGACACCGCATCCGCGTGGTGTGAGCACTCCACTCCGGACCGTGAAAGGGCAGTCCACCTGGAAAGTTGCAGGAGGCTAGGCAACCGAGCGTGAAGTTCACGAATTTTGTTGGCGATGGTCAGCTTTGTATCCACCAAAATGTACGCTTTGCAAAGAATTTTTAGCAACCGACAAAAATTGCATGGTTCTGCAGCTTATACTATACCTCTGGAATAATAGGGCACAGAACCCATAAATTATTATCGTATACAATGCGCCCCATCAGGGGCGATTAGACGTCATTTAAGCGCTACGTTTTCCCCAGCGAAGCAATCAAGAAGTCGTCACGTGGTCTTAGTCCGGCGTTGTGCTTCGCAATCGCCAGAAACACACATAACCTCCGCGCAGCCAAACATCAGTCTCCCCTCATATAAGCTGCTCTTGTTTAAGACCATCAATCGCGGTTCCCGTCTCTACCACAATCCTGCGACCGTTCGCGATCACCCTTCACCGGAGCAATCCATTGACTGTGTTCGCGCTTACTCGTCCATCCGTCATCCAGTGATGCATTCACTCGTGTCGGTGCCATCATCCATCGTAAGGCATCGTTATCAGCGCCTAACATCAATTAAGCGTACCATCCATTATCCAACACCTCGCAGCCATCGATGGGAACAGGGTTGATGGGACCCGAGCAGCTCAGCACCGGGGACCATGCGATGGAGCTTAGTTTCTTTGCCTACGTTGATGGGTTGGGGAGTAAAGCCAACGAGTCAACTGGGGAAGGAGGGGGCTGTAGACCGTGGATGTCAATGAATAGAATGGCTTAAAATATATCCCACAAATTGTCGCTGGGGATGTTTGTTACAACCTCTGTCAATGACCGTCAATTTCATTCATGTCTGCAAGGCTCCATATCATTTATCTCAAAAATGGGATCTGGTGAGCCTAGTCTGACAAGCACTGTTCTTCCACTACACGTCCCGGTCCCCCATCGGTATCCACTCCAAGTCCCGGTCCCCCATCGGTCGCCACTCCAAGTCCCGGTCCCCCATCGGTCGCCACTCCAAGTCTCTCATCGGTCGTGATCCCAAAATTGCAAGTCACGGCTCAGTGTCACGCGCCCTGCTACTCGCAAGAGTTTGCCTCCTAATCCAAGAGTTTGCCTCCTAATCCAAGAGTTTGCCTCCTAATCCAAGAGTTTGCCTCCTAATCCAAGAGTTTGCCTCCTAATCCAAGAGTTTGCCTCCTAATCCAAGAGTTTGGTGGGTTTGCACGAGATGAAGCGCACACTTCCGCTGTTCAATTATCTTCCAGGATGAGTAATTTCACCACTCAAAGATGAAAGTGCTTGGTTCCGGCCAACGCATTGCCTCTAATCGTTACCTTTTATCGATTATTATCGACTCGAGTGAATCCAGCATCTAATCCACTTTTCAACCATACCATCCATTGGCTCTAAAATGATCAGTCGTGGTAATAATAGCGATCAAACTATGAATAGTCGAACTTCCGTCAGAGATGAACAATATTGCTCACGTGACCAGCAATTTCACTGTCGTAAAATCATCATCGCTGTCTCGTCAAACTTGTTCTCTCAGCAACGAATCAATGTTCAACCCGAGAAACAGATTTAGAAATAGCAATTTGGGTCTTTGCTTACCCGTCAAATAGTTTGCTCGTGTCAGTTTTTTAGTATTTCTACGACAACGAATGATAGATCATCAAATTCAGCGTTAATTGAATGTAATTTTTCCTCTGTGTTTTCACTTTATTGATGTTTCGCCGGCGGCTGTTATTTCCTCATTTTGATTTTGTTTTTAACGCTTGTATTGCAGGTTCAGTTCTTGATCTTGATGAAGAGCAAATAAGAATGTTCCTTTAATGTTACCCAGTCAGGAATGAAAGATGGTTTATTGCCGTCCCATGGCTGGCCAACTGACGGTTGACCGTAAACAGTCTTTCATTTAGGACAGTGTATTGACGACGGCCGAGGCAGACTGAGCGCTTCTCAACACCAACACTCTGATACAGTCTGTCATTACTGTACATTAACAATTGATTAATGACTGGATAATAAAAAAATCATACCTGGAGGAAGTAAACCTCGCTCGTTAGGATGGGTCTACCGAGGAGGCTCGTTAGGACGGGTCTACCCAGGAGGCTCGTTAGGACGGGGCTACCGAGGAGGCTCGTTAGGACGGGGCTACCAAGGAGGCTCGTTATGACGGGGCTAGCAAGGAGGCTCGTTATGACGAGGCTAGCAAGGAGGCTCGTTAGGACGGGGCTACCGAGAAGACTTGTTAGGACGGGGCTACCAAGAAGACTCGTTAGGACGGGGCTACCAAGAAGACTCGTTAGGACGGGGCTACCAAGAAGATTCGTTAGGACGGGGCTACCAAGAAGACTCGTTAGGACGGGGCTACCGAAGAGGCTCGTTGAATGGGACTACCGAGGGGTAATGGGATCAAAGATTTATTAACCATTTAAAAGTGCAGTTTACAAGAGGACACTGGAGTGCTGTTTACAAGAGGGCACTGAATTGATTGCCGTTGACAAGAAGCCACTGAAGTGCAGCTGACAAGAGGATACTGAAGTGCAGTTGACAAGAGGACACTGAAGTACAGCATACAAAAGGACACTGAAGTGCAGTTGAATTGACAAGAGGACACTGAAGTACAGTTTACTAGAGATTAGGGCTCTGAGCGATATGAGGGATATTGTTTTATTCAGTGCCGTCGAATGTCATTAGAAAGAGTTCCAGATCTTGATCCCCCAAATAATTATGCTCGTCCGTCCGTGTGTGCGTTTGATTGTCTATCGGACGTGCAGTCTAGTAACGTTCGAACAAAAATCAGAACTCCAACAGTTATGAAGATATCAGGACATGTATTGCAACATCTTAAAACTCTTGGAAAGTTTTTCTATGCCACGTTGATTATTTCCTATCATGGGATGCAATACGTCACTGGAAAAGTATCACAGCGAACTGCAATACAACGAAGAGTTTTTTAAACATTCAAGAATTGAAAGTCGTAGGAGACGATTTTTCAGAAATTGTTTCTCTCTGGTGTATTTTTTTCTTCTATTGTTCTTGAGTTTTTATGAAATTCAACACATAAATTGATATTTCTTGTAGAGTATTGCAATAATATGAAATGCTTTTGCGTTCTTTCATTCGTCTCTCTTCCAACAGTTTAAAAGAACAATCGCATTAAGTACACCGCCCAAATGCTCATGTAAAGTACAACATTGAACGGGCTACCATAATTGCAAGTCTCCTGCCTTCCAATACACAATTTAGAAGCTTTTGTGGAGCGCAAATACGAAATTACACGTTTTACTTATTTTGAAATGCTCACTTTTTGAAGAAAAAAATCATTTTAAAAACTTTCCTTTGTTATCATACGTCCTGCACTTGTTCGTAAGTCTCATTAGCTTTAAGAGGGTCTAAGATGAGTGTGTTCAAATTATTAGAGCATCATGGCCACCGACTAGTATCTTGAAACTATTTTGATGATAGGGATGAATTGTTTTAACACGACGACCTCTCATCAATGTTATGAAATTCAAATTTATATCCTGACTATCATAATTAAATGATGCCAACGTATCATATTTATTTTGCTACAAGTCAGAGACGAGGCATGATCGTCCCGCTGTGACGGACGATGTTGTGTTCATGCTTGGTTTGGTGGACAGCTTGTTGAACATTCAATGAATCAACATTTCTGAAAGAGGAAAAAATTATAAACGAGGTTACCATGTCAATGTGAACAAATATCCTATGTTTTGAACACGGGATTTGATTTGATTTGAGCCTCATTTCCACCAGAGCCTCAACGTGAGTCATAATTGGCTCCCCGTAGGGCGCGTTGAACACGGGAGCTAGTGTATCTGGACCGTGATGGGGTTTGCCTTTGTAGGTGTGTTAGTCCTACAAGTGATGGAGGGCTTAAACGCAAGTGATAGTGACGCAGACGTGGTCCAGTTAAGGGCAACGATTGATGAGGCCAGTGGTGGGTCTTAGCGGCAGTGGCCGAGTAAGGCGCCCCTGGGAGTTGGAGCCCATGTGAGGTTGAGTCATTTATACCCGGGGTACAAAGTAAAATTTCGATTGTTTTCCTGCGATCCAAACCCGCGTAAAAACAGCGTGGAGGCGGTGCGTTGTCGGGTCTGCGATGAGTTCTTCGGGGACACAACAATCAGAAGTAGAACCTGCAGAATGTATCATCTTCACTGCCATCACCTAAGTTCTTCGGGGACACAACAATCAGAAGTAGGACCTGCAGAATGTATTATCTTCACTGCCACTACCTAAGTTCTTTGGGGACACAACAATCAGAAGTAGGACCTGCAGAATGTATTATCTTCACTACCACTACCTAAGTTCTTCGGGGACACAACAATCAGAAGTAGGACCTGCAGAATGTATTATCTTCACTGCCATTACCTCAGCATCATACACGCTTTTCCCTTTTCCTGCCCCCCGTGCTGATGGGTCCAGGATGCACCGGAGGTCATAGGAACCCTAGCTGCAGGGGCCAGGGTGTACCGAAGGACGTTGCCACCATTGCAGGGGGTACCAAACTTTGTCGGAGGTCTTTCCCATCCTTGTTGAGAGGACCATGCTGTACGAAGGTCATTGCCACCCTTGCTGAAGGTACCAAGCTTTGCTGGAGGTAATTGCCACCCTTGTTGAGAGGACCAAGCTGTACTGGAGGTCATTGCCACCTTGTTGAGAGGACCAAGCTGTACTGGAGGTCATTGCCACCTTGTTGAGAGGACCAAGCTGTACTGGAGGTCATTGCCACCTTGTTGAGAGGACCAAGCTGTACTGGAGGTCATTGCCACCTTGTTGAAAGGACCAAGCTGTACCGGAGGCTGGTCGGTATTTCGAGCTATGTTCTCAGAATTTTGAAACCCTCTACGTCGACAATATATTGATCGTTGCCTCCTACTTGGAGAACGATTCAAACGTACGGCGGAAGAGACTAATGATTGTATTGTTTAAAACTATTTCACAGGTATGCCCTTCGGATGTACCGTTACACAGTTGTATCGTACCTCTTTAGACAAAGTGAAATTTACTCAATGCGAACCTTTGTGCTGTAGAGTTACTGAAAAACTGTAATTAAATCACAAATGCTATGAACTATCGATAAGATTAGAAGTTATATTCAAAGTACATCAGTTTGATTATGAGTGAAATATACACGGTAATATTCTAATTGAAGTAACTGGTAGGCGTCAACACGACTCTATTAAACCATCATTCTATTTAAACTTGATATTTGTTTTAGTCCGTCACCAATGAGCGTAGTATGCTTTAGACCAACTGAGGTCATATTGTCCTATACATTTGTTAGCGAATTATTTTCATTTATATTGGTCTGGACCCTCGCTTCACGGGAAACCGCACAAGTCACGAAGGATTCTCATTATCGTCATCATTTATTCTGCCAGTCAATGATTGTATTTTCACATCGCTTCATGGACATCCGTCGTGTCACCCCCTCCCTTCCCTTCAGTTGGTGTATCTCGGTGCCTATTGGAGCCAGGCAGGTCGCTCTGTCTCGCTGCCTGCTGGGGCCTGATAGGTCGCTCCGTCTTGCTGCCTACTGGGGCCTGGCAGGTTGCTGTCTTCCTGCCTGCTGAAGCCTGGCAGGTCGCTGTCTTGCTGACCACTGGGGCCTGGCTGGTCGCTCTGTCTCGCTGCCTGCTTGGGCCTGGCAGGTCGTTCTGTCTGGCTGCCTACTGGGGCCTGGCAGGTCGCTGCCTGCTAGGACCTAGCAGGTCGCTGCCAACTGGGGCCTGGCAGGTCGCTGCCTACTAGGGGCTGGCAGGTCGATTTTCCTAATACAATTTTTGTTTCACCTCCGAGGGGCTGCACGGGTTCTGGTCCACAGCACTCAGCAAGAATGGTTGGGGCCGTTGCTGAGATTATTGTATTGGTCGCCACTCAGCAAGAATGGTTGGGGCCGTTGCTGAGATTATTGAGATTATTGTATTGGTCGCCACTCAGCAAGAATGGTTGGGGCCGTTGCTGAGATTATTGAGATTATTGTATTGGTCGCCACTCAGCAAGAATGGTTGGGGCCGTTGCTGAGATTATTGAGATTATTGTATTGGTCGCCACTCAGCAAGAATGGTTGGGGCCGTTGCTGAGATTATTGAGATTATTGTATTGGTCGCCACTCAGCAAGAATGGTTGGGGCCGTTGCTGAGATTATTGAGATTATTGTATTGGTCGCCACTCAGCAAGAATGGTTGGGGCCGTTGCTGAGATTATTGAGATTATTGTATTGGTCGCCACTCAGCAAGAATGGTTGGGGCCGTTGCTGAGATTATTGAGATTATTGTATTGGTCGCCACTCAGCAAGAATGGTTGGGGCCGTTGCTGAGATTATTGAGATTATTGTATTGGTCGCCACTCAGCAAGAATGGTTGGGGCCGTTGCTGAGATTATTGAGATTATTGTATTGGTCGCCACTCAGCAAGAATGGTTGGGGCCGTTGCTGAGATTATTGTATTGGTCGCCACTCAGCAAGAATGGTTGTTCCCTTTCAGGCGACAGTGAGGCGGTCGCTGTGCTTCACATCATCTTGCTTCCTAACCAAATTGAAAGACTGCGCATCAATTCGCTAAGAAACGACCCGAGCTATAAAAAACAGTTATTTTGTTCCTTAACCCTAGTGGGGAGACATTGTAACGCACATACCCGTTGTTGTTTGATGCAGATTGATGAGTGTGATACATCATTCGAAAGGGCCTTGGACAGATAAAAAAAGTATTTGTCCGTTTATCCATATGTCCGTCTATCTGTCTGTTTGTCTGTCCGTCGGCCGGTCTGTCCGTATGCCCGTCCACCCGTAGTAACGCTCGGATGGACAGATTCTGCGTCGTGTTGAGCTTTGCAGGGTTTTTCGAAAAAATCCAACTGAAGAACCATCTTGCAGGCCCCCGTCTCTCAATTGTTGAAGAAGTTCCGAGTTTTTTAGAGTTGTGTGCTGATTACAACATCTTCGTACCAAATTTCAGTAGTGTATTTGCGCCATTGTTGCCTTACTTAAATAAATGTAAATTTCGTCGGGAAAAAAAATCACCAAGCATGCTTTGAGATGATTACATTTTTATTTAGAGGGAATCAAGAATTGAAATTATTCGACTAAAACCTAGAGACAGTCTATGAGACAGAAGCAAGCAGTAGAAGCTCAGCCGTGGACCTATACAAATAACACTATCAGGCACTCATGCTTGTACAATTTGCTCACAAAAGGCCAACTACTGGTAAAAATGGTTATGCCACAAACAACAAAAAGGCACTTGCGGTATTAATGTTCGGGATAAAAAGGTTCGATTCTAGTGGTACAGTAGGACTCAAAGTGCTCCAAATGGTAAAATAAACCCACTTTCAACGATTGCTGGATCGAATGGGATTGCTCTGTTTTTGGAGGTGGACGACCTGGTGGTCGTGATTCTGGGCGACTCCCAACTATTTCTGAAGTGGATCCGGAGACTTCGTTTGTTGACTTGTAGAGGTGTAATTAAGTATTTAAACGGTAACCCTACCTATCAATATGGTACATTTGTAAAGTGGAAGCAAGGGAAAGGCAAAATAGGGACATCTCTTTAGGGTAATTTTAGTTATAAATGCCTTAACAAGATTGAATAGCTATGGAATACTGAAGTACGTACAGTCGTGTATTCCATTGATTAATAATTTCCTGGAATTATTCATTGGGTTGACCTCAGCGTAGGATTTAATTATTTGTGTCCTTGTCGTTGGTAGCCCTGTTCCATGAGCGGGAGGGAGAGTTGCGCGCGCAGGGCTGATTGTTAGCACTGTTGGGAGCTGTTCCATGAGCGGGAGGGTGAGTTGGCGCGGGCTGGGTTGATTGATATCATTGTTGGGAGCTGTTCCATGAGCGGGAGGGAGAGTTGGCGCGCGTTGGGTTGATTGGTAGCATTGTTGGGTGCTGTTCCATGAGCGGGAGGGGGAGTTGGCGCGCGCTGGGTTGATTGGTATCATTGTTGGGAGTTGTTCCATGAGCGGGAGGGGGAGTTGGTGCGCTCGGTTGATTGGTATCATTGTTGGGAGCTGTTCCATGAGCGGGAGGGGGAGTTGGCGCTGGGCAGTTGGTAGCATTGATATGAGCTGTACCATAAGCGAGAGGGGAGTTGGTGCGCGCTGGGCTGTTGGTAGCAGTGTTGGGAGCTGTTCAGTGAAAAAAGAGGGAGGTTGGCGCACGCTGAGCTGTTGGTAGCAGTGTTGGGAGCTGTTCAGTGAAAAGGAGGGAGGTCGGCGCACGCTGAGCTGTTGGTAGCAGTGTTGGGAGCTGTTCCATGAGCGGGACGGTGAGTTGACGCTGTGCAGTTGGTAGCATTTTTTGGGAGCTGTTCCATGAGCAGGAGGGTGAGTTAGTGCCCTGGGCTGTTGGTAGCTTTGTTTGGGAGCTGCTCAATTAGAAGGAGGGAAGTTGGCGCATGCTAAGACACTGGAAGCATTGTTGGGAGCTGTTCAGTGAGAAGGAGGGAAGTTGGCGCATGCTGAGCCACTGGAAGCATTGTTGGGAGCTGCTCAATTAGAAGGAGGGAAGTTGGCGCATGCTGAGCCACTGGAAGCATTGTTGGGAGCTGTTCAGTGAGAAGGATGGAAGTTGGCGCAGGCTGAGCCACTGGAAGCATTGTTGGGGAGCTGTTCAGTGAGAAGGAGGGAAGTTGGCGCATGCTGAGCCACTGGAAGCATTGTTGGGAGCTGTTCAGTGAGAAGGAGGGAAGTTGGCACATGCTGAGCCACTGGAAGCATTGTTGGGAGCTGTTCAGGGAGAAGGAGGGAAGTTGGCGCAGGCTGAGCCACTGGAAGCATTGTTGGGAGCTGTTCAGTGAGAAGGAGGGAAGTTGGCGCACGCTGAGCCACTGGAAGCATTGTTGGGAGCTGTTCATTGAGAAGGAGGGAAGTTGGCGCATGCTGAGCCACTGGAAGTATTGTTGGGAGCTGTTCAGTGAAAAGGAGGGAAGTTGGCGCATGCTGAGCCACTGGAAGCATTGTTGGGAGCAGCTCAATTAGAAGGATGGAAGTTGGCGCAGGCTGAGCCACTGGAAGCATTGATGGGAGCTGTTCATTGAGAAGGAGGGAAGTTGGCGCATGCTGAGCCACTGGAAGTATTGTTGGGAGCTGTTCAGCGAGAAGGAGGGAAGTTGGCGCATGCTGAGCCACTGGAAGCAGTGTTGGGAGCTGTTCAGTGAGAAGGAGGGAAGTTAGCGCATGCTGAGCCACTGGAAGTATTGTTGGGAGCTGTTCAGTGAGAAGGAGGGAAGTTGGCGCATGCTGAGCCACTGGAAGCAGTGTTGGGAGCTGTTCAGTGAGAAGGAGGGAAGTCGACGCACGCTGCGCTGTTGGGTCGAAGTGGCCGATGTTGCCAGCACTGTGTAGCGGGAACACGGCGGGCAGACCGACACTTCCTCACCAGAAACAAACTTAGAAACTCCGTAAAACGGTACTTAGTTGCTGGTAGAATAAGTTTTTCCCCTCTTCTACGCTTCTTACTTACACGCTCCTTTCATCTTCTTAGATTATTCTTTTCCTCCCTATTTTATACTAACCAATCGACCGACACTCAAAAAGGATCTCACTCAAAAGAGGTGAGCGACAGAGACTGTATAGCAGAGACCAGCAATAGATTGTTGATACCTGCCCCCTCTGCCCGAGTGCAAAATAAAGGTACATGTGTATACCTTGAAAACATGTTGAAGCTCTCGTGAAACAAGTTCTTCCAGCTGACCTTGATCCCAGCATACCCACGCAGTGTATTTTAGCACATGAACACTATTTGAAAGAAAATGTTGGCACGCATTGTTCAGACCCTCGACGCGCGTGATCGCTAGGTAAACCACAATAACAGGAATAAATATGGGTCGAACCGTGTGCTGCTGCAATTAAGTGTTAGTAAGTTTGAAACTTACTAAACGTAAGGTCGTGAAAACGGTAACATGAAGTAGTTGCAGTGTAGATTGCAAATCTGCAACCTACGACTGAGCCAATACAATTAATTTATTACTCACCTACCTGCCAAATCCAGTAGACAAAATTGAACCGAATGATCCGGATGAAATTGTGTTGTTGGTGCGGAATTTTAAGTCTTATTTAGTGTCGCCCAAACAAATAAGTATATAGACCGAGGCAAATGCGAGGCCCAACAGCATGCATTGGTTCTCCATACCGGTTAATGCATACATTGTTACAGCGCTTGAAGGGACAACGGCCATCATTCAATAATTAAATTACGTGTGAGAACAGGGTTATCCATAAATGATTCCGTCGTAAGGTATTGGAACTTTTGAACGTCATCATCCCACTATCTATGGAAGGCATTGTTCCTTCATTAGTGTAGTACTCGATGATAGACGAGCAAATAATTTTTTTTTACTAAAGCTTGTCGTACGTGCTCGTCGACTGCCAGACTCCCAATCAAACTTCAAAGAGTTAATCGCGCAGATATAAACATAAATGGTCAAGTGGTTGTATGCGCTTGAACTCGATACCTTTAGGCAAAATTTGCCAAATCTGTAAGTCTTGGGGTTACAATGGAGGTCTTAGACACAATATTCGCACGCATTGGCATTTCACTATCCATAGTTAGAGACAATAGCAGCTCATTCACGCGCGGCGCTTTATTACTCGTCCGTCCACTCGCTCATCACCCTTACCTGTCCGTCCACTCGCTCATCACCCTTACCTGTCCGTCTACTCGCTTATCCCCCTTACCTGTCCGTCCACTCGCTCATCACCCTTACCTGTCCGTCCACTCGCTCATCACCCTTACCTGTCCGTCCACTCGCTTATCACCCTTACCTGTCCGTCCACTCGCTTATCACC